>DWLH01002455.1:0-10778 GCA_018249795.1 Heliconius telesiphe telesiphe | reverse complement strand
TCTGCCACTCAACACGCAATGCCTCCAAAATTCGGCAGAAAGTGGGGAACGGAGTGTCTTAACACTAGGTTCCCTCTGCCTACCCTGCTGTGTGCGGGATACAGCGTGAAGCTAATTTATTTAATTTCATTTTAAAGAAAAATAACAAGTAAAAGGTCTCTCCTAAATATGATTCAATGTCTAGTTGAGGATGACATTTTCTCAATTTAAGCAAATATTTAAATTTAAATTAACTCAACTTAAGCTTTTTTTTGTATATTTATTTATACGTACCATTGTACATTTTGTCATATAAAAGTATCTTTTTTTTTCAGTTGGGAAGAGTTCCAATGAGCATGGTGGTACCACCGCGGTACGCCACGCTGCCGTTACCACCTGCACCGTACGGCGCCCCCATATATTATCCTGTACAGGATGTAAGTACATATTTCTTTGTAAATAATGTCCTTTATAGGTCTTATCTGTAGACACTTTAGTTAAGAGTTAGGTCGTTATTCGGTAATAATGATTTTTTTTTCTCAACCTACAACAAGGTCGACAAGTCGTAGTCGCCCTGAAATAAATGCTAGAAAATAGAGAAAAGAAAGAAAAAATCTAAAATCGAATCTGCGCAGACGTCCACAGCTAACTTCAGGGTGGCCACTACTCGTCAACCGTACTATACAATGTCTCGAATATGGGCGAAAAATGGAGAACAGAATATCTTTACATAAGGTTATTTGTGCCTATCGTATTATTTTTTTGAAAGAGCGTGCAAAATTCTTTTTATATTTAGGTAATTCACTGTTTGGGGTATTAATAAGAAATATTATTAAATCGCGTAGTAGTGGCGCGGTGGCACAAGCGTGTGACTGTAAGCGCGACGGTTGGGGGTTCGATCCCCACTCGCGGGAATGAACTATTATTTATATATAATATTTTTATTACTTCGCTATGGTAACTAGACAAAGCGCGGCGTTCGCCACTCCAAATGCAATGCCTCAAAAATAGGCGGAAAGCCGGGAACGGCCCCACATCCCACTTCCGTTAGCAAGAGCTTCCGTGGACACTGAAAAAAAAATAAACAAAGTATATTACCCATTAATAATACTTAATTAAAAATAATATAATTTGTGATTTCGTAAGCATTTTTTTGTCGGTCTGTTAATGTTTTAATAATATATTCTTAGCGTTTATATAGAGTAAAATACTGGTACGTAATTTGTATTGAATATTATAAATGCTATTTTGTATGACATATTATTATTGTTTGTGATATTTAGACCTCTGTAATGTATACATTATTTTGGTTCTACTTATGTACAAAAAAAGAACAATAAATTACTAAAAGATTTAAATAATAAATAATACAGCGTTGAGTTCCGCCATTCCACACACAATGCCCCTAGATGCGGAAAGTAGGGTACGGATGTTGTAATGGGAAAGGAGGCACTTAAAACTAGGTTCGTAGGTTCCCTCTGGCTACCCTCTGCTATGTGCGAGATGTAGCGTGAAGCTATATAAAAAGGGGCGGCGCAGTGGTACGGCGTCTGACTTTACGCGCGATATTTGTGGGTTCAAGTGTGGGCTCAAACAAAACTGATAAATCAACAAAGCAATGTCTCGGAAATTTGGAATCGGGATACAGCGTGAAACTCATAGAAATGTAAACTGTTTTCTTCAGCGCCGTCGTCGTCGCTCCCCCCGAGCCAGATCAGAGCGTCGAGCTCGTCGCCGTCAAGAGGCCCAGCTAACGAGGTCCCTGGAGCGCATACATCGCAAACGTGCTGACAGAGACCACCCCTCGCTAGACGACCTGAAGAGGACCTATACTGGGTTGGATAGGTAACATTAATCTTGTTGACATTTTTAAAGTCTAAATACCACCAAAGTTAGAATAATATAAAAAGTAAAAAAAAAAAAAGTGGTAAGGTAAAATTATTATTTTTAATTTTTAAAGCTTGCTTGCTTTTAGCGTTGTATTCTACTTACAAACGGCTCTGTTCCCCAACACTGCAAAATTTCAAACCGTTGTGTGTTGAATAGCGGAACCCAACCCCGCTAAACGGGGGAGAGCGCGAAGCTGCTTTTATAAAAATCTACTTTAATAACTTCTGTACAATTACAACAACCGATTCGTCGAGATTAAAGAACAATAACAGTTGTGAAAAATTACAAATTCGTTATTAAATTCGAAGAAATAAATATTGAAATATAATATTATTAAGAATATTTTCAATTTATAAATTATACTTTTCATTATACATTTCAATATCAAGGTTGTATTAATAAAAGATTTCAATTCGTTTCAGTTTATAAAATTTGACAAACATCTAATCCATCAATTATACGATTACGGCCAATTTCATAAATTAAATAAATATAAATAATAAATGAAAATGAATATTTTTATTTCTCCGCTCTAACAGACATAGCGCGGCGTTGACTAACGGTGATAGGAGAGACGTGTCATGTTTTAAAGATTAGTAAAGTAACTTTTACTTTAAAGTATATAAGATATGATGTTATGAGTTCGATTCTTACTCGAGGAAATAAAATTTTCTATATTTTTATTTAGTCCGGCACCCAACACGCCTGCAGAGAAATGGGAAACTGAAATATATTAATGGGAACAGAGTATCTAGACTACCCTACCCTACTCTAGCTAAAAAATAATTAAATATAATCACTAGGCCACGGCTGGGCCGAACCCATAACCATCGCATTTATAGGCCCACACAGTACCACTGCGCCACGACGTTTACCTATATATTTGTTTTATTCTAAATAATATGTAAGTACTAAACTAAATTCCTCAAAAATAATTTCAGGGCATACGCAGAACAGTTCATCGCCGTATGCGACGAGAGCAGGCACGCGGCGGAGCACCACGACTCGCTCGCCAGCTCTGGCACTGAGTCCTCGCAATCTAATCAATCCCAGTAAAAAATATATATATCAGACCAGTTTCTTCATCCTTTATTCTACTAGAAAATAGCGGTTAATCAAACAGCATCAGAACAGCAGGAACAGCATCAGAGTAGCAGCACCAGAACATGTTTTGTCAAATCATGAATAAGACCACTCTCGATTAAATCTCCTTTCAAATAGAAAAAAATATATATTAAAATCGACTTATTCGTTTAATCCAATAATAACGAAAATTACAAAGAAAAACTGAAGATAATAATAATTGTAGCTTTTACAATATAATGCTATATTAATAATCACCATATTTATTATATTCTTATTATTATTTTACTTCGCGGCAACAGAAATTGTGACTAAATTCTCCATTCTATTTTTAATGTTTCTGAGCACCTTTATACTTTTATGATTATTATAAAATTTACTTTATTTTGTAGTTATTAAACTGCTAGTTTTTTTTATGAATATATGAAAAGTAATAGCTTTATCGTATTATAATTAAAAATGTACATTATTAGATCGTAAGCTGTAATAATTAAGCTCAAAGACTATTATAGAAATATGAATATATTCTATACATTAATTATACAAAATTTAATTCGCCTTGAAAAAATATTTATTTTATATTCTTTTTTATTTTAAATCATCGAGATGATCTTTGTCTTTATGCATCTTAACCCTGTATTCCGTAAATAGCAGGGTAGGCGGAGGGAATCTGGGAACCTAGTGTTAAAAAATCCATCCCCATTAAAACACTTCCGTTCCCCAATTTTCGATGAATTGAGTGGCGGAACTCGACGCCGCGCTTTGCCTTGTTACCAAATCGAAGTAAAGATAATACGTTTTTTAGAAAATGTATAGAAAAAGTCTGAACGTAGATTTAAGCCCGCCCTTTTTGGAAGTCAGGGCTGCTAAACGGTTTCAAGCAGCCGCAAGTTCAAATACTGATACTTTAAATTTTTATACGTTTTCTTAAAACAAGTATACATAACATTTACCCCTTATTTTGTAAAATATAACATTATCTTCATCGTCATATCTTATCGATTAATATCACCATTCACTGACTAACTCATAAATCTCATCAAATCTAAAGTACTAACACTCACTTACTAACTGAAAGTGTCGTAATTTAAGACCACAGACGGTTCTAACATAAATAACTGTATAGGACAGAAGTTGCAAACCTTTTTTATTAAGATAAATACATAATAAAAAAAGGAAAAGTATTTACGTATTTATATATATTTATATATATATTTAAATATTTATTTATTTTTCACTGTCCAGTTCTTGGATTACGACCATATGTACATTTGTTCTTTATCGTCAAATATCTGTGTTATATTAATTATACATACATAATATGTCTAAGATCAACTTACCTAGCTTTAATGTTTTGTAGATATAAAAATTATACAAACGAAAACTCTTCGATCATTAATTATCTTCAAGAGATTTATAAAATAATTGATTATACACTTCTATATTTTACTCCAGAAACGCTCAACTTTACTCTCAAGATAGGCTGATTTTGATACAACTTATAAAAAAAAACAGCTTCTCGCTGTATCCCGCACACATACTTAAATATGTGATAAAACTTATACTGTTTCTTAAAATGGAACATAAAAGAATTCTTTTTATTTTATTTTTATTAATGATGATTAACTTTGAATTTCCGAATTAATAGATAAAGATACAAACACGTACGAAATTAAACACACGTGTTTAAATAGATCAAAAATCTGAAATATTATCTAATATCATATACAATATTATACTGAAAACCTTTATTTTTTACAAGGTTATCAACGAAAATCTTATAAAGCCCATCAGATTTAGAAAAAAATTTAGGTTATATCTGAAAAACCTTTACTTAGTCTTATTTTTAGTAATTCTTATTTTAGTTACTTAGTTAAATTTAACTTGTAAATTTGAACTCAAGTCCTATGTACCTAACCGGTGCCAAATCGTCTCAACGACACCATTGGTATGTATGTAACGCATCTAAATTTGCTCAATTTTTATTATTTTAATGTAAAAGTATAAGAAAAACTATTGAAATAAGATGGCAGTTTTGATTTTACTATAAATGTGATCTGACTTGGTAAAAGAATACTGAATATTAAAAGTTATAACATTAATAATAACATAAACAACAACACTATATTATCTTTTAATAAAACATAATCGACCGCCATTTTCGATTTTATCGAGATTTTGAAATATAGCCACAGATTAAAAACGCCATCTTGATTCAATTTATTTAAACATGTTTATTTAGATTAATCTTTTTCTAGACTTATTTCTTGTTACCACGAGTAATGTTTATATTTTTAACAATCATAGCCTATGTATAACTCATGTTTATTATTAAGTGTTTTTTTTATTCCTTATATACAGATAAACATATAATATATATATGTTGCACTTTAAAAACGTACCTAGGTTCTACTTTAAGATTTTTTACTTTTAAAAATCAGTCTTATTGAGATTAATTAGCTATAATATGTATATAAGAATGAAGTAAAGAAATTATTTAATATTAAGCAAGATGAATTCAATTTTTTAATATGCAATTGTTTTTTTTTTTATATTTACTAAAATTCTTAATTTATATATATTTTTAAGTAAAATTATGTAAAAAAAATAAATGTCAGCATGTTAAAAATTTGGATTTATCTAGAGTGTATTTTTTTACTTTTTTACATAGATAACTACAAATATATGTATATAGAAACGCGATTATTTAATGTATAAACTGCTTGAAAAAATAAATACATTTTATATGAAATACGGCATTTTTATTTAATTATTAATAACTAGTTCAGAAAGTTCTGTTTTTTTTAAATGTGTTGTTGCTAGTTTAAAAAATATATATTGTTGTCAGTTCAAAAAATGCCAAAAAAGGCGTCTATACTAGGTCTGTTAAAATAAAATTTAAAAAATACTTTTTCCTTAGGAAAATAAAATCGAGCTTACATATATTGTGATAAAAATTAAATACCATATTTTCTTTAAGACATAATGTATCCTTTATTATTTCGTAAAATACAATGCAATTCAATACAATATACATTGAAAAAACTTACTATTATTAAATTTAATAATTAAGGATAATATAATTTAATTTAAGAAATAATTTAAAAATCAAAAAATATAGGTATAATGCATATTTTCGGCGTCAGTACTAGTATTTTCGGCGTCTTGTATTATTTTATTTTTTTGCGTAGTAATAGTTACTTGAAGTACTTTTCGATTTAGTGGAGCAATGATATATCAACCTGTGAGATCTCTGGGTCGATAAAACAGTACATATAAACTCTGATGATATATGTATGTCTATATTATCTTAAATTCATATCACAAAATAAAAACATTGAAAAAGACGAAATTTACACAAAATAACAATTTCTTTTAATAGTCCTAAAAAGTAAATTAAAATTCATTATCACTAAGCACAGATGCTCTTCCTGGATGAGCGCTCGTCAACCTCAACTCGCTCTCCGAAGAACTGCCCAGAGAGCCCTCAGTGTTAGAACCCTCCGCACCTAGAAATATTGACATAAGCATTTTCTCACTCTCTCAAATGTATCGTACTGTATCCCCCCTTTCTCTATGTCTGTCGTAGAGAAAGGGGGGATACAGTACAATACATTTTTTGTTGCTTTATCCCTTACGGGACAGTCAGAGAAAAGAGCGCCATACGCTACGTATAACTTAGAAAATGTACGATTGAACCCGCGCCTCTTAGAAACTGTTCTGAAAGCGTTCTAACCACCAACTTGTTTTTTTTCTATTCTTAAAAATATTATAATCAAAAGTTGCGTCGTTACAGTGGAGTTGACACAATGCTGAAACGTTTACATATATTAAAAAAAAAATATACTCGTATTTAAAAACTCAATTCATTTAGAAGCTAATCGTAGTGTGTTTACCCACCATGCACAAGATCTGCGTAGTGGTCTGCGGCTGCTAGAGTCCGCGTGGCGGGACGCGGCCGCGACCAGCGCCCTCCGTCACCTGGCGAGCGTCGACACACAGACATAAATATTGAAATACTCATTATATTATTTAAATGTATAGGAAACTATTTGTTTCATACGTTAGCAGAATCACATGGACTACAGAATTTCTTTTACAATTATTGTTTTTGTTACATCAACAGAGTTCAACCCTGTTTTAAGATACTCGGTTCCCTACGCACCGCTGAATTTTGGAGGCATTGCGTGTTGAGTGGCGGAACTCAACGTCGCGATTTGTCTTGTAACGAGGAAATGAAAATCCTACCAATATCACAAATGTGAACGTTTGTGACGAATTCAGATGAAACTTTACATTAATATACATCAAAATAACACATAGGCTACAATTTAGGTAAAGATTTTAAATAATTGTGTTATAATATAAAAATTCTAAGCGGCAAAGCCGAATTTGGACTCGAGTATTAAATAATCCATTCCCACGAGTGGGAATCGAACCCACTACAGTTGTGGTTACAGTCACACGCTTCTGCGGCAGGGCCACGAAGGCTTTAACATATGGCTCAATTTGCAACGAGCACATGAACAGGAAACATCCTAAGTTATTTTTTTTATACATTTTTAAACATCTCACCATACAACTGAGTTTCAGACATATCCGTATCTGAACTGGAAGGGTCAAGTTCTTCCAAAGACTCCCTCGCTTGCATACTACCAAAGGCGTTGCGTGCATCTGGTCCCACTCCTGAAAAATATGTTTAGCTTGTTTTAACTTCACCAACTTTTTTAGCTTTTATATTATAGCTGGGTGGGTAAGCTAGAGTTAAGACACTCCGTTCCTTATTAAACTCTTGTTTTTTTATTAACTTCACGCTGTATCCTGCATATATAGTAGGGTAGACAGATGGAATGGAGATCACTGGGTGATAAGGCACTCCTTTTCCTATTTACACACTTTTTATCAAATAATTATAATATAATACGAGGGCAGTTATGGCGCAGTGGCACAAATTGGACTGTTAACGCGACTGGTCGTGGTTTCGGTCCCCACTCGAGGAAATTAAATATTTATTTAATTTTGTCATTTTCATTTCTTCGCTGGCAAGGAAAAGCGCGGCGTTGAGTTCTGCCACTTAACACGCAATGCCTCCAAAATTCAGCGAAGTGTCTTAATACTAGGTACCCTCTGTCTACTCTGCTGTGTACGGGATAAAGTGTGAAGCTAATTGGATTTATTTTTATTTTAATTGTAATATAAGATCTGAAACTTTCCTCATGATTTGGTGATTTTGGTTTCAATCCCTAATTAGAAATATTATTAAACAATTTCGGTTCCCTGTCTAATACGACACAGTGTAGCGTTAAATTATCTCTAATGTTGGTAAAAAGCGAAGAACATCGTATTAATTATAACGTCTGATAAATACTTTATAACAGGTTATTTTTCTATGTTTATATATAAAGAATAATTTCAACACACAGAAACATTGCAGTACGGTGGTTGCCCTGGAGTCAACTGAAAGATGGATGCGCAGATTTTATTTTAGGATTTTCCTTATTTTTTAATTTCAAGCTGTATTCCGCACATAGAAGAGAAAATGAAAATATTTAATATTTCATTCCCGCGAGTGGGAATCGACCCCACCACAGCACAACCTGTCGCGCTTGTGGTCCTGCGCCACGAGGTCCCTCAGGATTTTTTACATCATAAAGACATAAAAAAAACTTTGCGTTCTTTTTATTAAAAAAATTGTAAAAAGCATAAATGGAAATAGTGTTAATATAGGAAATTATTTTAAATAAAATATAGGAAACAATAAGAAAACTTATATTTACCCGCAGTTTTTATACGTAGCCTGGTCTTAGGCCTGGTGGCGGGGCGGGGCTGCTTCGCGGACTCCTTACCTTCGTCGCTTGAATCCATTTCGTCTAAATAATAAAAATAGTAAAATAAATATTAAAGGACATAAATTATATATACATTTTTAAAGTGTTATTCCACACCTAGGAAAGAAATATACTTATTTAGAAAACGTATAAAATTTTGAACCTAGCGGGACTCGAACCCGCGCCTTCTGGAAACCGACCAGATGCTCCGACTACTAAACCATACATTCTCATCAAGCTGTAACAAGCGTATAAAAATTTCGACGTAGCTTGATGAGAACGTATAATTTAGTGGTCAGAGCGCCTGGTCGGTTTCCAGCGCGGGTTCGAGTCCCGCTACTTTAATTTTTTTATACGTCTTCTAAATAAGTATTATATATACATTTGTTACCTTTTGTCAAACACATTAATCCACTGTAGCGCAATGCAGTGTTTGAATGTATAAGATATGGTTGTAGGTTCGATCTCCACTTGAGGGAAAGAATAATTTTCAATTCTCCGCTACGGCAAGACAAAACGCGGTTATAACCTCCCTCTGCCACTCGACACGTAATGTCTATAAAATTGAATGGAGTCTGGAGAACTGACTATCTATAGATCCTCACTGCCGCTCTGCCGTATGCGGGATACAACGTGAAACTAATAAAAAAGAAAATATAAGTATACCAGATTCACTAAGTTTCCCCAATACATCCTCCGTTTCATATTTGTGTATGAGTTGCATGATGGCCGCTTGCTGCTCATCAGCTGCCTGCCAACGTACCAAAACTATATACAACTTATTAATATTAGTTAAATAAATCAGCTTCACGCTATATCCTGCTTACAGCAGGGTAGGCAGAGGGAACCTAATGTTAAGACACACCGTTCCCCACTTTAATATTAGTTGATATTTTATTTAATCACTAATATTTCAACTTATTAATACGCTTTTATTAGGTCTAGGAACTTAAATTACGCGCACTTCTAATTGTTGTGTTATCATCAAACTTGGAAATTATATGTAAACAAGATTTTTTTACCAGCTTCCCACTGTATCCCGCAAATAGCATGCTAGCAGGGTGGGCAGAGGGAACCTAGTCTTAAGACACTCCGCTTGGCACTTTTCGCCGAATTCAAGAAGCACTGCCTTTTGAGTGGCGGAGCCTCGCTTTGCGTATATCAATCGAGTATCGAAGTAATGAAAATATTTATTATTTTATTTTCACGCCTGGGAATAGAGGCCATAACCTATATAGCGTCTACAGTCACGCGTGCCTCTGCGCCACGAGAGACCTCATGAAATTTATACAGTTTAGTTTATTTGAGCCATGACCCTCGACTCGAGACATTTATGTGGTAATGTACTAAAGATAAAATCAAGCACGAGCACAAGCGTGTTTGTAAACGCGTATGCGGGATACAGCGGAACCCCAAAATATTTTTTTTCTATAGAAATCCTACCTCAGCCTGAGCAGTCTCTAGGAGGCTGAGCTGATGCTTAAGCGCCTCCACACAGCGGTATCTCAAAACATACTGATCCCACAGCTCTTCAATCTCACTCTCTAGTGCCGTTAATTCAGTTTGGTACGCTGGCCTGAAATGGATAATATTAAATTTGTAAAAAATGATACCCACACATGTATGTAGTTATACTGGATGTTAAATATACATGTGATCTCACTTCTACACATGTGATCTCATATCCATACCTATATTATAAATTCGAAAGTAACTCTGTCTGTCTGTCTGTCTGTCTGTCTGTCTTTTACGCAATCAGGGCCAAACAGCTAATTCAATTGAGATAAAATACTCATATAGAGATACTTGAGGGTCTTCGGATGAACATAGGTTACTTTTTTTCTCATATTTGTAATATTTTCGATATAAAATAATATATTAAAATATTTTTTAATTTGACAGGCAATTTAAACTGCCATGTTGATAACAACCGACAGTTGCTAAGCAACGGTTTGCAAAGTTTGTTCGTTGTTTTAAGAAAACGTCACCCAAACTGAG
>DWLH01002454.1:0-10781 GCA_018249795.1 Heliconius telesiphe telesiphe | reverse complement strand
ATCTAAAAATATCTGGCTTCACGGTAAACTTTTATAAGGTATATGATATAACGATGTTCGGGCATTATTTTATTGTTAAAGAATACTGAAACGATTGCATACATTTTTGGGATCCCAGAATGTAAAGGGATGAAAATGGTATGATTTAATAGATTAATAGGTACATCATTCCCTCCTCGAAAATTCTGTCAGTTTTGGCATTCTGAGAGCTGCATTATTAGAGATTTAGTAAAAGTAAAAGGCCATCTCAAAACTAACACAGCGATTCATATCCATAGCGTGACAGATATTCAATAGATTTCAATTTCCACTGAGGAAATAAGGGTCGTACAAAGTAGAAAACAAACGGGAAAGTACTCAATACGCATCGAAACGAAAGAATCGAGTGAAGCAAAAATACAAAAATCATTAAACAAGATGTCAATGTCAATCAGCTGTCCCATCTGTCATTTAAAATATGATTAATTTTAATCGATTGAAAATTGATTTCGTTTTTGTTTTTTTTCTTTTCAGTAGTTTATTTTCGTACTATGTAATGGATTATTTATATCGATTATGGATCTAAAATTATAATTCTTACTAATTCTAGTATTCTAAAATCTAAAAAAATTACATTTTTTTTAGATTATATCTCAATCCTTTACATTTGAGAGTGAACGTGAATTAACGCGGTTTATAATATCAATGTAGATAACAGCTACTATCGCCCATCGCCCGCAGTCATCGCGAGTGTTACTACGCACGACGCGATGCAAGTCAAGGATTGGTGAGCGAAGCGAGCAGGCGGCGAAACCCTCTAGCTTATTATAATTGTATTGACAAACAAGGCTACAAAGAAAATTTTATTACATTTAGTTTGAAGCTTAATATAATATTAAATATTATGTAGATACATACTTAAATAATACATTATTACGAAAATTGAAAGAATACGAGGCCGTCGTGGCGCAGTGGCACAAGCGTATGACTGTAAACGTGACGGCTGTGAGTTCGATTTCCACTCGGTGGAATACCACCATACAATGCTTCGAAAATTGCGAGGAAAGGAGGGAACGGAGTGTCTTAAGTCTAGTCTTAAGAGATAGTGTTAGGACACTCCGTACAGTATACGGTGTGTAATTGAAATAAATCTGGCCAAACGCGAGTCGGGCTCGCCCACCGAGGGTTCCGTACAAAAATTGGAGGTATTGAGCTATTTTGAAATTCTAACAGACAGACCGACAGACAGTCAGACAGACGGACAACAAAATGATCTTATAAGTTCTTTTTTTTTTCTTTATAAGATATGGAATCGTAAACTCATAACTTGACGGTTGTGGGTTCGATTCCTACTCATAAGAATCAATTATTTTCATTTCACGTTACGTTACGATGCACAACTAAACACACATTTTTCTAAAATTGGGAAGTTGGAAACGTAGTGTTGTACTCGTACATATATCTATATATATAAAAGGACATGTACCTGACTGACTGAGGTAAGACGCATGCACAGCCGACGACGCATAACCGCTGTGCGTAGAAACGTGAAATTTGGACAGTTGTTTATTTTCATAATCTGGACATCCATACAAATTTTAACCCTAAAGGGATGAAATAGGGGTTGAAAGTTTGTATGGATTTTTTTTTATCGGCACCGATTTTTATAAAATTTTAAATTTAGTCTCTTAAAATTATTTCATTGAATAAGTGTTTCATGGTTTTTTAGAATTCACCCCCAAAGAGTTCAAATAAGGGGTTGAAAGTTAATATGGAAAAATCTTTAAATCGCCACCGATTTTTATAAAAATTTAGACTGTTAATAATATTTTATTAAACACGTGTTTCGTAGTTTTTTTTTAGAATTCATCCCTAAGTGTGCAAATATGCGGGCGAAGCTGCGCGCGCCCACTAGTTAACTATAAGTCTCCTATGCCTATCCTGTTATAGGAAGGATACAGCGTGAAGCTATTAAAAACGTCGACCGCACATTGAATCTACTATTACCATGTCATTATAGTTTATATTCAAAGAAGAAAATAGAAAAAACCTACAAAATTAAACTCAAAACCTCAACAAATATCGATAAACTCTAAAACTGAATTTATGATATCTAAATTATTCAAATTGTTTTAATCGATACTTGAACTGACTTCAAGTGCGCTTTAGTGAATTAACGTTTATGCTCTAACGATTATGTTGTAAAGGTTAACCCGCTATCATGTTAATGTTACCATTACTGATAATGTAGAAGAGTTAGAGAGAAAGAGAGGTGGAATAAAAGGGGAGAGTGAGAGAGAGATGTAGAAAGGGTTAATTCATTGCTTGTCTTCATCATTCGACGTAAACGTCGAGGGTCTTGGATCTCGAGGGTTGTCGAATTTCTAGAGCATTTGGTTAGTTATTAGCTGAGAGTTATAATTCGTTTAATGATTGCTTTGGCTTACTTTTGTTTTATATATGGAAATGTGTTCGTATGTCGAGCAGGTGCGAGACTGCAAAATTGACACTACTGATCTTTTTATATAACTTGATAATTAAAAAATACTTGAAAGAGCCTAATTGAATAACGAACATTTTAATTTTGATATATCCGTATGTATGTTTGAAGCCGTTGGGCGTAATGAGACAGAAGATTGTACGCACGCCGATTACTGGTTCGTACCTCTGTCGGAGCAATTATTATATTTTAATAAAAATAAAACAAAAATTTGGTCACTATTTTGAAATCGCACAAAAAAAAAGGGAAAGTGAAAAATGTTAGCACTAGGTTCTCTTTATTTATATAAAAATATTTCTTTATTTCATACTTGAAAATTCAATTTCATTCACATCCATTCATAACAGTTTTAAACTTAATGGAAGGTTTTAGTCCAAAATGTTGAGTTCATGTAATAAAAACATACTCTGCAAATATACCCAACTCTATTTTATAACGCACTTAATTTCAATGGTTTTGGAATTTACCTACCGAAGTGCTCCTTCCGACCGAAGATATCCTCTAATTAAAACGTCCTAATCGAAAATATTAATTACCGATTAATTGGGAACGAATGGCTTAAATTTTCAACTTGGTTTTCAGTATATTAAAGCTCAATTTCAAAGCAAAATCAATCGAACTGTAATAATCGTTCGAATTAATCTGTTGACTTTCGAGAATTTATTGAAACACGTAATTAAGCGGTTTTAAAATATTTCCATAATGTTCAAGTTTAGAAATGTATGAGTACAAGCTCTACAGATGTATAGACGCAGGTTTTTTAACGGAAAACTTCGTAATATTTGTATTGAATATTTAAGCCAAATTATAAATAAGGACTAGCGTTCGGCTCACGGGTTCGTCCCCTAGATAGGATTACTCAGTTTTTCTCGGTTCTTATGTAATTTATATGTATGTATTAAACATAAAATAACCTAAGACCTTACGAAACAATACGAAATCTCGCTAGATTTTTCGTTATATGACATAATTAACAAAGTTATTTGAAAGTGTTATTTGTATATTCAGAATTATAAGTAAGCTGTTTAAATTCGACTATATAAATTCAATGGTACAATTTAAATCGACGTAAGTAAGAGTAAGGTAGAACGTGTTAGTGCTAAAATATTCCCACTTTCCTCAGAATTTTCGAGATATTGTGTATTGATTGGCGAAACTCAACGCCACGTTCTGTATATACACGTAAAGATCCTAAATAAACAAATAGAGTTTCTTCTTAAATTACAGCTTCATATGGACCAATGTTACTTATACAGAGGTGAACTCCGCAGCTGATATTACTTACATAAGTCTTCAAAGTTCTGAACTACTTTTTTTTTAAATTGAAATTAAGCTTAAGATTCTGCTAAATACTTTATGGCGTTGCAGTTAAAAAAATTCTGACTAAACGCAAGACTCGAGGGTTTTGTATTAACCATACCCACGTTCCAAAAGCAGAAAAAATAAAAAAAACAAAATCTCTACCCACAAATACCAATACAAAACCGCCATTATTTCGAAATCTCGTCATCTCTCTTATTGGTGGGGGGGTTCCCCCGTTCCCCTTGGCCCCCTTGGTCGACCCCTGTCATTCGCTAAAAGCTTAACTAATAGACGCCTTATCTGAGATGTTTAGTACTTTCACATTTATCTGCATTTAAATTTAAACTGTTAATGTATTAGAGCTTAAAATATGAAGTATCTGTTTCTTCCGTTAAGTACTTACAAGATTTTCTTTAAGGCTTAAGGAAGTAGTAGGCAATGCAATGGATACAGTGCATGACGTTCTTTATAATGAATATATGTACATAAAAAAATCCGTTACTGACAGACAACGCACAGACGAAAGTATTGTAGTAAGCTAAGAAAGTTTAAATTTGTCATGTACGTAAGTTAAGCTGTGTTAGTACTCCCTACTGAAAGAAGATTTCTCGAATTACCTACGGTAAAGGAAAAAAAGCGGCCAAGTTCAAGTCAGTCTTGTCTACCGAGGGTTCCGTACCAATTTCAGGATTATAAGTCAACGGGAAGTACGATTTAGAAAAGTTGACAAACTTAAGTTTCTGGGCGTATTTACGTATTATATTTTTATGAAATTAACTACAATTATAAATCTGTAATGAATGTTTTTCTATGAAATACCGATAAATTTTCACTGCTCAGATTTGGTCTTTGTTTGTATTGTTATTTTTCGAATTTCAAATTTTATAACTCTAGGACCACGAGAAGTACTATACAGAGTGTTTTTGATATCAGCACTTTAAATGAAACCACATTTTTAACTACTCTATAAAAACCTAATACAATTAAAACAACAGAGATTTTTCCAAAAATGGAAAAGTGACTTTTTTATACAAAATAATAAAAAATAAATAAACGTAAAATAAAACGCCATTCGTCAAGAATGACGCACACAGGCACAAACTTATCAAAGGGATAACGCCGCACACACCTTATTCACAAAATCGAGTCGTAGGTAATTGCAGCGATGTTGAATTGCGTAAAATAGAACGAGAGGTATCCCTTTCTCGTTCTAGTATGTTTTTTGAGAATGAAATGTGGCAGATCGGCAATGCTTAGTAGTATTTTTATAATAGTAGGTGCTTACGTTGTTGGCATCGGCTGCGCCACACGTAATACAGCATGGATAAACATCGTGAGATGAAAAAAAATCCTACGTCTAAAAATAATTTCTTTAGGTATGGGTTTGAAATATTTTACCCATTATGCTGCTCCCCTAAAAGGAGCGCAGGCGCTTCCACTCTATATAGGTTTTGATTACGCGAATTTAATACAAAATGCAACTAAAACGATGCATAAATGCATGCTTGTATCTTTTGATTGCGTTGACATAAAAGTTTGATGTTTTTTCTATATTTCAAGAGATCGTAGATCTGATTATTTGATATTAATTTGTGTAAAATCTTGGGATAAATGGTCTAGACCAGTGGTTCCCAACCAGTGGTCCGCGGACCACCAGTGGTCCGCAGAAGCATAAATATGGTCCGCGAACGATTTTAATTTTATGACTGGGGATGGTGTGGCGAAGTTTCTTTTTATTT
The DNA here is from genome assembly GCA_018249795.1 of Heliconius telesiphe telesiphe. Lineage (NCBI taxonomy): Eukaryota > Metazoa > Arthropoda > Insecta > Lepidoptera > Nymphalidae > Heliconius > Heliconius telesiphe. The sequence goes on along the minus strand of DWLH01002454.1, from coordinate 5,261 downwards.
ATCACAGTAAATTTTTATTATACCTACATGCAAAGTGGTCCCTGCTACCAAGAATGATATAAAAGTGGTCCTTGATCAAGAAAAGGTTGGGAACCCCTGGTCTAGACGGACAAGTAACTGGATGGACTGGACGGGTCGGATTTTTCCATTTTCATTTTTTTGAAGAAGTCATTATTTGTTTAATTATTTAATAATTTAATAAACTGTTAGTCTTGATTCGACATTGATTATTACGGTTTTTACGTAAAAAGATATATTATGGACAATTTAATCGAACCCACAATTATAGAGTTAACAGTCATACGCTTTGCCACTGCGTCACGGTGGCAATCTAACTCAGAGTTATTAGGCATAGATTCCAGGGTCCATAATTTGCCTCGCACAAACAAATTTTAACAATGTAACCATTTGATCAGCCCATGGATGTAGAGATTTAGGATTTCGGATTAGGATTTCATCGATGTTTACAAACAAGGTCTGAAATTAGCGAGCTTTCACGACTATTCACGACTCACTGTTCATTCGTTAAAAGCCTTACTAATTGCCTCCACATTTCTACTAAATAGTTCGTTTAAGTAAAGATATTCTTATTGAGTACTGTTATTTGTTTAGGCAAATCAAGACATTTGTTATCCTCACTGGGATTAGCGTCTGGGGAAAGTATACTTTATTTTAGTATTCCTTTTAGTCTGGCTTATGTTTATAATGTTCAAATTGTTTTTGTGTTAGACATTATTGATCGCTGAAAATCTTTTATTATTAATATGAAGACTCATTATAGTAATTATTAATATTTTTCTTAAGATTATTTATCAATAATAATAATAACTTTTACATTCTCTAAGGGGTCTCTATGTGTTGAACATATATCCACATGCAAATACGCAAGCCTTCCAAAAGACCAGTTTCTCTGTACCCGATGAGTTAAAGATGAAAATGATGATAATCTTTCTATGATATATTTTTTTAAATATACGATATAACGTTTGGCCAGTCGTGGCCCAGCGGCACAAAGTGTGACTGTAACACCGACTGGTTGTGGGTTCGAATTTATATTTCCATTTCTTCGCTCTGGTGTCGAGGAAAAGCGCGGCGTTAAGTTCTGCCACTCAACACAATGGATTCTGGATGCCTCCAGAATTCGGCAGAGGGTGGGGAACGGAGTGTCTTGACATTAGGTTCCCTCTGCCTACCCTGCTGTGTACGGGATACAGCGTGAAGCTGATTTATTTTTTAATTTTGATATAACGTTATCCGGACGTTTCTTTATTTTTAAAATTAATTTACACCTGAACATTATTGAGGCTGCGGCGGCTATTTTTTGTATTTTAATTTTATTATTAATAAAACTTAAGCTATGATAAATATTTTGTTAACTATTTATCCGTCTTTCGCCATTCGACTGCATTGCAGAGGAACGTTTAAATTTTCTTCGAAGTTTTGTCAGATTTTTTTTCAATGTTTCCATTCGTGCAGAGCGCGAGATGAATTGTAAATGCAATTTATGCACTTGAAAGAGTCCGAGGTGTTTTTAGTATTCGGTACGACTCAATGAGACGGCGCGCTTCGAGACCATTGATAGAAACTTATAAATTATAATGCAATATTATTACTGTATAAGTAATAATATTGCATTATTATTTATATAATTTGTTCTAGTTGCTATAGATACAATAAATGTATTCAATCTGTTTAGATTTAAGCGATGATTTGAATAATATAGAAATATAAATCTCTCTTTTCCTTATTACTTTATTTTTAGCTATCATGTTATCAAAAATATAATCTATCTATCTACTATAAAAAAAAGTATACACCTCGTTTCTAGAACTTAGTATCCGCATATAGCAAGGTAAACTAATGATAGTGTTAAGACACTCATGTACCGCTCAATTTTCGAGACATCACATATTGCGTGCTGAAACTCAGCATCATGTTTTTCTTTACCAGACCGAGGAAATGACAACAATTGTTTTCCTCGTCTGGGAATCGAACCTACATCCGCCACTTTCCCAGTCAGACGCTTTGTGTATTTGATTCCTACTTCAACATTCCCTTCACTGTACCTTGTCACACAGATTGATGTCATTCGTGAAATTAACTGAATATAATAATAAAAAATAGTACATACAGCAATGTTTATAAAAAATCATAGCCCTTATAGGATCATCTTATTGTTATCTGTTCTTTCAGGTATAGGTATAGCACAAATTTATATACACCCGCAAAGTTTGTCAACATTTATAAGTCAAGCTCACGTTCACCTACAACCATGAAATTGGTACGAAACCTTCCGCGAATCCGGCTCCGAAATAAAATTGAATCCCATGACTTATGATTCATGATTTCATAAAACCGAATAAAAAAACAAGATAAGCTACGATCAATGTCAAATTAATATTGTCATTAAATAAGGTAAGGAACAGTAAAGAACTCAAGCACAAAGCAAATCTGTACAAATAACAAAATATAACATATACAATAAGAAGTTTTTCCATAAAAAATATCTGAGAGTACCTGAAGAGATCTCTCGTTTAACAAGAGTTGACGGCTTTTCATATCAATTAGCTTTGTACAATCATTGTGGTTTTATATTTATTAACGTTTTGAATTAGCTTTGTTATATAAAGTTAGAAATGGAAGGAAGGGATGTCAATCAAATTTATTGAACGGGTAAATAGATTTTATCAAAACTTTATTATTGAGTCTGTTGTTTTTGTTATTGTGGGTTCGATTCCCACTAGGTAATTTTTTCTCCTCTATGGCAAGATAACATGCATTATAGAAACGTAAAAGAAATGTTTTAATAAAAGATGAACCTCTTAGAAAACATAATTATATAGACCCTAAGCACTGTGTTTGTTATAAGCCTAATTTTAATTACTTTTGCTCAATCAGCTCGGGAAACTGTATAATCTAAATTTAACAATAACTTATCGCATTTATAAATCTGCACTTTCCTTTAAGACGATGTTAAACCATTGAACGACCTGCTCCTGTAGATTATAAATTACACCACGACTAAAGCGAATAACACTTTATAGATTCTAAGCCAAAACGTAAAGCCAAAAATAAACAAATTAAACCATTAATAAAACCACTTAATGTCAATATTATACCCATTTTGTTAGATCCGTTTGTCGAATAAATGTAATGAATTGTCGTATTGTATCGGCGCCCGGAGCGTCACGCCAACACTCCGGTACAAGGGCCCTTCACTAGAGAGGAGCTATGTTTGTACAGCCCTTGACAATCCAAGGATTACTACAAAACAGATTCCGAATGTGGTATTAGACCTTTTTTAAGTTGTATTTGTATTTAATTATTTGTTATTTTGCTTTGCCCAGCTTGTTGATTGTAAACTGTTTGTCCTCGAGGCTGATGCTTGCGAATATTCGATGTGATTTGGAGGTAATCAGACGGAGATCGTGGGTGGAAGTTACTACTTTAATTACTTTGGAGGTAAATATTGGCGACAATACCGTTGCAGCGGGTATGGAGTTAAGCTAACGCTACTTAATAGGAAGTCTTCGTAGTCATGTCAGTATTTGAGTACTTATGAATACATATATTAAAAGTATCAAAATAAAAGTATTTAAAAAAAAAAATCTTTTTTATATTGTCTAAATTTAATGACATGAGAAGATGAAATGACGAAAAACTGAAAATTGTGTCGCCAGGTGATACTTGTATTATCTGAAAAATACAGTATATTTTTTTAAGATTTAATTAAAGTATATCACTACCATCCATAACCTAATGTTCAGACTCCCTTCCAAGATATTGCATGTTAAGTGCAGGAACTCAACGCCGCGCTGTCTTCCCAAGCGAAAAAATAAAAATAATTGGGAATCTAACTCACCATAGTCGTTACAATCAAACACTGACCTACTATGTCAAAAAGGCCTCATGCTCTCTACTTTTATTCCGTTTTAACCTAAGATAATTAATCTCATAATATATTTAAGATAACAATACACTCTAATGCAAAGAAAGCCCTGAGTAAATTAATAATGACTAGTATCATTATCATGCCCACATACACTGATTAATTTAGCTCTTATAACATTATAAAGTAAAAATCGTGTTAGATCTTGTAATAAATTAATGATGACGAGGGAAGGAAGGAATATTAACAATTAAACTTCTGTTGTATGTGACATACGTATATGTATATATACTTTTACACGTTAGTAAATGTACGCCAATTTAAATATTTTTAGGGTTCCGAAGCCAAATTTTATAAAACGGAACTCTAATAATTTTGTCACGGTCGTCTGTTTGTCCGTCCGTCCGTTTATCACAGTATATCTTACTCGGGGACTATGGCTACTGTATGAATGAAATTTAGAAGGTAGGTGTAATTTATAAACTGCTAATAAATTATGTAGTATGATTTTTAAACATAATATTATTAAGAGTAGCACTTCATACATACAATTGAGAGACAAAAAAATCAGAGAGAGAGTATGCCGTTGGGGAGTTTAGATAGGTCATTTAAAATGGTATGGAGCTTTATAAAAAAGTTTTTTTATTAGGCGAATGCTTTGTGTAAAAAGTGTGATGAGTGGTAGACTGTAACTTTGTTGCCGTGGACAATATAACGTAAAATATCATTTCTTCCCTTTCCCATGAGAATTTTGAGCAAACCTCTTACTTCCCTACAATCGGTAACACACCTATATAGACCACTATATTTAAGCGTTCAACGCCGCGAAGTTACATCTGCGCATTGTCTGTCAGTAACATGGTAACCGATGAGTTTTATATATACTCCTAGATAACACAGCGTTGAGGCCATAAACGCTGACCGTAAGCGCAATTATTTTAGGTTTAGTCACCACTAGGGGGGATTAAATTATTTTTCTTTCTTTGTTCTACTAACACAAAAAGCGACGTAGCTGTGCGCCACTCAGCACACGTCCGTGGAATTCGGCTGCAAAGCGTTGACACTACTAAGCCTATCATGAAAAATAGTTTTTAGAAAACATTGAATAAAATACAAATTGGACGTAGTAAATGTAGCATTATATAAAAATCATAGAAACAAATGGTTTACTAAGAAAACAAAAAAGGTACGGACCATCGAAGTCTGTGGCGTAAAACAACTCACAAATAAAAAAACAGGCCATATATAAATATGTGCAAAACGGGAAAAATATTGTGTAAGGTATACACAATATTTTTTCTCAATTCGTTATATTAGTCGTTAAAAATAAATGTTCTGATTAAATTAAAAGCTTTATGCTGGGTCCTGCACA
>DWLH01002453.1:0-10782 GCA_018249795.1 Heliconius telesiphe telesiphe | reverse complement strand
TTTTAGATTTCAATAATCAAAACTTTCCAACAAAGGACCCACATTAAATAGTCCACAGTAGATAAGGCTATCATCAAAAAGCGATCAGATAAGGTAATACACAAGAGACGCCATTACCTCGAAACATTACCCGTTATTACAAAATTATAGTCAATTTTAAAATTTTTATTAATACTTAATTGTTTGTTATTCTAAAGGGAGACATTTATGCATTTTTTTTAGTTATCTAAATAATAAATAATATTTGGGGATCAATTTATTCATGCCGTGAACCTACTGAATTGTTAAGTTCGGGGGTTGAAATCCGTTCTGAAGAAATAATTTATGAATTTTGTTATGTATAGATTTGACTGTACAAGCGACAGTCGATTACCGCTCCAGGGAATTGGGTATTGTTTTCATTTTCTGGTTCTAATAACTAGACAAAGACGATTTAATACATTAATAATAAATTAAGAAATCGTTGGCGGTAGTCTGATATAATAATTATTTCAACTGACAGACGAATGCCACCTCAGTCTACCCATCCGTGGTCACCCACGGACTACTGCAAAGTGTTCGAAACTCCACTCTACTGCAAAGTGTTCGAAAAGTCGGGTTACCAAAATGTATAATACAAAATATACCCGATTAATCCGGTTAAAAGAGTTTCATTTAAAATTGTTGATATCGTTCAGTAAATTTTTGAGAATAAAACCAAGGTCGCCTTGGGAAAAAAGAAATCCTCTTTCAGAACACAATTACAATACAAAAATGGATAACAATTTCTAAGAAAAATAAAAACATAAGTATTTTTTTTATCCATATATTTTTCTTATATTTGTGAAACCGAAGATAACATATTAACTGCTACATTGAATAGCAGTTTGTGGAGTTCTCTTGATAAAAGAACCGACCTGCTTCATTGGGAAAATTGGCTTTTACCAAAATCATTCTCGATCGAATCTTGATATTTTCGTTACAATACTTGTATTTGTTATATGAGTGTGATTTTAGTGAAATTACTTCGAAATCATGGTTGATAACAATAAAATAACATTTATGTATAATATGTATGCTATATACACGCTATTGTCTAATTTTCGTCAATTTTTAACCGAATTCTCTTTTCAAAAAGAAAGTTCCTCGCTATCGTAAGAATACAAAGCGCGGCGTTGAGTTCTGCTAGTATATCTATAGAACGATATAGATTTAGCGTAAAGCCTAAGTAAAAGTAGTAAAGAAAATAGTTTCAAAGGCCAAGGCCAATTAATACGCCATTCATTGAAAATATGGCGACTAGTAGATATTGAAGATGTTTCTTTCAATGAGACGGTCAAATGTTTATTTAATATTTTTTGTAGATTATTATCATAAATTTTAAGTCTGTATTTCTGCTGCCAATAATATCTTTATCACTGTTGTTCGTGAATTTGACCCAAAAGCCAAGTTCATAGTAAAGCAAACACAACGATAATAATTATTCATTAATTAAAATTAAATCAGGTTCACGCTATAACCTGCACACAGCAGGATAGGCAGAGGGAACCCTAGTGTTAGACACTCCGTTTCCCACTTTCCGCCGAATTCTGGAGTCATTGCGCGTTGAGTGGCGGAACTGAATGCCGCGCTTTTCCTCGACACCAGAGCCAAAAAATGGAATTATAACTTTAAATAAACTCGAGTGGGTATCAAACTCACAACCAGTAGCGTTTGCAGTCACACTTTGGGCCCCTGCGGCACGACTGCCCTCTGATTATTGATTACACTATTAAAAATAAGTATCAATTTGTTCAGGGTATTCACCAGTGGGTGTATTCACTAGTAAATTATTCTGTGAAATTGTTTATTTATACTTTACGTTATGAAACTGAAGAGTTTGTTTGGTTGAACGCAATGATATCAGGAACTACTAGTCTGATAGAGTCCAGTCGTGGCGCAAGGGCACATGTGTACGAATGTAAACGCGACAGGTTGGGATTTTGATTCTCACTCAAGGAAATTAAATCTATACTTATAATAAAATTGTATCGGATCTCTGTCTGTACATAAATATATAAGGAAGAAATGTTATTAGTGGCATTTTATAACGGAGATAGTGGAAGCAAAAACATTTTATAAAAATTTTTATATCTGATTTAAATGCATTTTTCTCTATTATATTCTGGCAATCTTCCCTTAACATTTAGTGTTTGTTTTATTTTAAGTTAAAGAATAGCTTGCCACAATATTGCTACAAAAAAGTGGTTTATTGAATTGGCTGAAGCTTTAGCTATCAACGTATTCTTATCTTTAAAATTAAGATGATCTTATAAGTTCAAGAAAGTAATTCAGATGAGGAAGTAAATATTTGTGAAGTACAAGCGGTCGAAGTCGCGACCCAGTCTTTATTTATATAATTCACAAAATATTTTTTATACAGCCTTGAAAAACAACGTTACGATTTACGTAATTGCATATAAAATTATCATATTTTAGTACTTTAAAATGTTTTGTAAAGTTTGAAATGATTTATTTAATGTTCGAAGCTTTCAAAAAAAGTATGCCAGATGTGAGTAATATTGAATTACTCATACATACGTGTATGTGTTAGGTGAATTTCTATAGAAAATCTCTTTTAATTTACATATATATGGTTGGTACGCGATGGTTGTTTGATTTCCACTTGAGAGCATGATTATATTTAGTTAATATTTATTTCATTAAAATTATTATTGTTTCGCTATTTTTTTATCTTCACGCTGTATCCTACACAAAGCAGGGTAGGCAGAAGGAACCTGTTAAACGGATGTTAAGACACTCTGTTCCAATTAAGACACTACCGTCCCCGACGTACCGCCGAATTCAAAAAAAGCTCATTTTCACATAGCAAAGTTTCACTACTTCGACACTGATTCACTTACTCACTGATCATCAAAATAAAACTAGTACTTTCCATAGACCCAGAGAACGGGAAATTAGTAGGTAGGGTTTAATGCACATAAAGGAAAAAAGTATCAAATGTAGGATCGTCGAAGATCTGGAGTACCTGGTGACCCTGATGAGAAGATGTAACTGCAACCCAGCCAAGATATTAAAGATATCAATTTGGCCGTTTGTATATATCAACACGTAAGTAAGTATGTTAAAATATTATCAAGGGTTGGTCACTCAAAATTTTGCTATATTAATAAGTAAAAATCGCTGTAACCTTAGACTTGGCTTGGCTTCATCGAGACTTGGTTGTTTTCTTACAGGATGTTCTTGGTGGGATATGATATATACATATTTCGCTTCTTCTCTTTGATAAAACAAAACGTGTATTACATGAAATATGTGAATTAAGTTCCGCCATTCGACTTGTAATATCTTAAAGTTGAGTAAAAAGTGGAGAAAGAAGTGTCAACAACATACAACAACAACATCGTGAAAAATATTATAAATAAATTAGGTTAAGCAATATTTTTCCTTTAATAATTCCAAATGAACTTGCCCGCATTACATGAAATCTAATATCACGCTGAGATGTTAATGCGAGTGTCGTGTAGTCTTATCTACTACAGTAATTGTTAAGGCCATTTAGACCATTTGTATATAATCTTAGATCTACGTTTAAATTTATTTAGGGTTCTGGTATTTATAATTGTACTAGTCGTCGCCCACAACTTTGTTTGCGTAGCCGTTAAGACGTTAAATTGAAAATTCTTTTTCTCCACTTCTCGTAGGCATTTCGAGAAATCTTTTTTTAGTACTACCCTACATTGCCATATCTACTTACATATCAAATTTCAAATTTGTAGGTTGTTTTGTCTGTCAGTAACGGATATACTCGTATAAGTATGTATGTAGTTACTAATATACTATATCAGTCCAAATTATATGAAATATGGTTTTTTCTTCATTTTCACTAATCAATCTATCAAAAGTTTTAAAATTTTATAATTAAAATAAAAACTACTGGTTTTCGTCCAAAAGCAGGTTAAAGGTATGATAAATTTCGGTTATAATTTGACATGTCAGGATAAATTTAGAATTTAATGCCTCAGAGATTTGGAACGCATTTCATTTATCGGCCTAACATCAAAGTCGTTTTGACTAGACAGAAGTTGGGATAATTTTGAAATTGGTTACAAAGTTAGGCGATATTAGATGGATATCGGGCGACAGATGGTGCTAGTAATAGGTATCATCCCATTAAGGGTAAGCTAAGGGCTGAACCTAATAAAAAAATGGAAAAATATCTTGCCTAGAACAATATAGAATATTTTTTAAATGTTTATGATTAGTAGTGTTGTGAGTATAAAATGATTTAAATCGTCGATTGAGTTTCCTTTCAACGTTTAATAACCATATAAACCATATTATACCATATCATATATTCTGACCATTTAAGTGTAATGGAAACACATGTACTTGTACAAGTTATAACGTTCAATATTAAATAAATTTACTTTGAAAATTGTAAGTTATAGAACTGTTCCTGACATATGAATAATAATTAAAGTCTTTATTTTACTTAACTGAGTTATGAGAATAAATCTATATAAATCTATACTAATATCTATTATATAGCTGAAAAGTTTTCTGAGGCTGTCGTGGCGCAAGAGCCCAAGCGTGCGACTGTAAACGCGACGGTTGTGAGTTCGAATCCTCACAGGGAAATGAAAATTTAATATTTTTATTTCTCTATTTAGCACACAACACTCCTAGAATTCTGTGAAAAGTGGAGAACGGAAGTATCTTAATGTGGCCGGAGTGTTTTAACATTAAGTTCCCAGGTTCCCTCTGGAAACCGAGCTTAATACATTTTTTAAAACATTTTTAGATTATTTCACTTTATTATTTCGTTTTGGTCAATTTTACTTACTTACGTAATTATTCGTTTTAGTTTATCTATTTTTTTATATTCACATGGAACACATTAATCTAGCTCTATTAAAATACATTATTAATTAAACTTCATACGTTCAAAAGGATTTTTTTAAATAGTTGTAGTTTTTAATAAATTACAATTTTTATTTACTGTAAACGTTATGGGTTCGATTCCTTCTCGACGAAATGAGATACCCGTTTAGTATTTTAATTTCCTCGCTCTGGCAACGACGCGAGGCTAATTTGGAGAATTTGGTACAAAGTGTCGTGTAGGTGTAGTATAGGAACGGAAGTGTTTTAATGGGGAATGGGGTATCTTAACAATAGATTTCCAGGATTCCTCTGCCTATCCTGATATGAGCTTATACACCGTGAAACTAGAAAAATAATATTTAGAGACATGCTTTTACCTATTTTCAGATATATTGGCAGAAAGTTACTCTTTTCAACAGTTAATATCTACCTTTATAATGTTATTTTTTATTTCTTTATTTAGGAATTATTTTTTGAAATAAAAAAAAAGTAATGTAATGGGATTAACTAAATTTACTGAAAAAGGCTTAAAAGCTATGAACAATTATTAGTTACATCTATTTGATCATGGAGCGAAGGATATAGTTTAATTTAATAAATAATAATTAATTTGCAAATCGAGTGCAAATCAAACCCACAACCGTCGCGTTTAAAGTCACACGCTTGTGGCACTACGACCTCTCTATGTACTCCTACATAATTACAAAATATCCGCTCCAAAATGCAGGAATTAAAAATTAAGTCTACTAAGCAATTCATTTCAAAACCGTTTGACGTCTGAAGTCCATTATGAGCCATTGGTTTGTTATCTCCTGATAGTTTGTGTGAATAGACGCAACAATGTAATTAAAGAATATAACATAAGTGGGTATTTTATCATGTATTCATGAAGTGCTTTCTATTATTTTCTTCTGTGTAAGGACTGAGAAGTACTATGATTTTTAATTTATATATTTTTAATAATAATTATGACAACAAAGAAAGTAATGACGTGATCTTCAACTGAATTAGAACTAAGTGGGAGAGCTATGGAATTTGTATAAATGTATGTTTGAAATAACTATTTATTAAATTAAAATAAAAATTAAATTAGCTTCACGCTGTATCCCGCACACAGCAGGATAGACAGAGGGAACCTAGTGTTAAGACACTCCGTTTCTCCGACACTCCTTTGCTCGACACCAGAGCGAAGAAATGGAAATATAAGTTTAAGTAAATATTTCATCTTCTCGAGTGGGGATCGAACCCACAACCAGTCGGTTTTACAGTCACACCCTGTGCCACTGCGCCACGACTGGCCTCAACTAACTAACTAACTATTTATTTTAATCAAATAACAATTAGGTTAATTTGGACAAAGGTTTGGAATCAACGAAGTCGAGAATTTTAGCAAGGAGCATAAAAAATATATAATATAACAAGATCGTTTATACATGATTAAATTGAAATTATTAAATTATAAAGAAAAGATAGGGATTTCTTTGAAATTCAATTGACAGATAAGTCTCATATTTCAAATTCAAAATATTCTTTATTCAAATAAACTCGTATAAGCACTTTTGAATTGTCAAATGAACATGTAAACAAAAAAAAAGCTACCACCGGTTCGGAAGGCAGTTCTGCTGAGAAGAGCCGGCAAGAAACTCAACAGTTGCTCTTTTCAAAGTCAATGGTATTATTACATTTCTGGCAGCTATCCTGCATTAATTTTGTTTTTGGTAGCATTTTCGAAATGTAGCATCATCTTCAACTTTATCCACCATTCCAATCCGTCAAATTTCGTCGCGTGGATATTTGTGTAAATGCATGCTGTGACGTTGCATTATTCGGAGTGCAACCTTCCCCGGTAGGTGATGACAGTGGCAAAATTGATATACCCTAAGAGATATTGCGCCTGCTTAAGGGATCAAACTGGTACTTGTAAATTTAGTTTATTTTGTTTGTTGGTAAGGACATGGTATTTGTTTTTGTGTTCCATGTAATTCCTAGAAATTCAACCTTCCTCGTCGGGGTGATGACGGATTTTTCTAGGATCACATCCCAACCCAGTCTTCTTAGTAAACGAAGAGCTGAAGACATTTGGGAGATTGAGGACGCTCATTGCCTGGTGAGTTGTTGAGAAATCACCAAGATAGATCACCACGCGTAGGCCCTTTGCTCATAGTACCCCTGCTATCCAATTTTTCACTCAAGCAACCATCCTTGATGCGGCTGATAAACCTGAATGCGGCACATCACTTGAAGAAGCTGACGCGTTGTAGGCAACTCGGTGAATTCCGATTTTATTGGCATATTATAGTAAGGTTGTGGCGTATCGAGCTTTATCATCTAGTCTTGGGTTGTAAGAATATTGGTGAAGGAAAGGGATCCTCCCTTTTTGAAAAATGATTTTGACTTTTTGAATTGATGCTTCGTGAGAATGCTGTGTGACAATTTTAAGTCTCCTTTCTAAGCTAGTGTCTCGGTGTTTTAGAGAAGGGGAGCGATCAACGTTTAATGTGTATGACGGTGATAAACTTCGTGTCCTTAACGATGTTGGTGATGCGAGGAAGTCGTCTATTCTCGATGCCGGTCGGTTTTCGTCAGTCATTTTTATTCACAACACGTACGGAATGCATATTTAGTTTAGAACTAATATTTCTACATTATTCTCGAAATATAACTAAGATTTTTTTAATATCACGATTTTTGAAAATTACAGTTTGAAAAATGACGCAACAATGACCAGATACTTTGGTGGCTTGTCTCGTGTCAAATAAATTACAAATAAAACAGCCGGAGTAACGTAAGGAAAGTAGCAACATTAGCGTAACATGGAAGTAAGAAGCGATGTACTCTCTCATAACAGACTTCAGACGTCAAATGAAAACATAATAAAAGATATTTAATGACAATATAAGTAGTAAACATTATTAATAATACAATTATTAATTTGTAAGGTCAATTTCTATCAACAATCGTAACGTGATGTGGGTATCGCATAGTTATGTAAATGAGCCTGTAGTATATAGTATTTGAGTGTTGAGTGCGAACCAACTCAATTAGGTTAGTTACTTTCTAGTGTCATGTGGTCGTTAACGTTGGTTTGTTTGGTGTTCGCGCCTTTGGTAGTGTCAGGTGAGGCTTAGGATTTTTTTTTTTGTTTTTTATATATATCGTTTTTTAATCATTTTGGATAGTAGTTGAGTTGTTGTTATGTGAAGTATCAGTCAGGGCGACTAAAATATATATTTTCAAATTTTGCGAGATCGGCAACGAAAACTTAGTGTTATGTGATATATCTTTCTTAATCTTCTGCTCATTTTACATGTTTATTAAAATCTTAAGGGAAATTAAAATAAACTTAAATTTATATATATTTATATTTCATTTCTATTTTTGATCGTGAATTCGATTCCCTGTTGGTGGAATTCATTATTTTCATTTTTCTCACTCGGATAGCAAGACAAAGCTGGACGTCGAGTTTCAAAACACAACGTTTCAAAAAATGGGCAGAAAGTAGAGAATGGGGTTTTTAAATTCTTAATTACCTCTGCCTGTAAAGGTGATAAAAAAAAACATTGTGAATAAAATAAAAGTAAAAGATGTAAAAATATGAAAATCTATTTTCCTAGTTAAGATGCGATTGTTTGAATTTATTTTCTTTCGCCACCCACCACGTATATTTCCGTGTACCGCCACTCAAAAAACAATGCTGAGTAAGACGCAGTGTTTTAAAAAAAGATTAAGGCTAAGGGTATTACTTTTTTTAAATTCCCGCAATATCCCTCGGAAAAACTAAAAAAAATAATAATAACTAAAACATTTTATTTCCTCGAATGGGTATCGAACTCACAACCAGATGCTTGACAAGTCACACACTCATGCCCATTCGCCACGACTGGCCTCATCAAGTATCATTTATAACACATTAATTGAGTTTACGTGCATCGGTCTTCATATATAATGACTGCGAACTTGATTCAACGAGTTTGCGCATATACCATGTTATTTGCGTAGATCACCTTTGAAATTACTAATAAATTGATTTTAATCGTTTCATGGTAAAGCACATCGATTAATCACGAAGTGTTTGTTTGGAGACACAGTGGTTGTAGATTCGATATCTGGTGCAGGTTAATGTTTTATTTCAAAGGAATTCTTTTCCCTAATGGTTATACAAATTGCGGCGTACGCTATCCAACGAACAATTTATTTTTTAATCATTTTTAAAGTGTTATTCCAAACTTAAGAAAAACTTTTTAGAAAACTTTTTTCTGAACTTGTACTACCTGTAGATGCTACCAAATTTCATAATTCTAGGTCAACCGGAAGTGCCCTATTAATTTTGATTCCCTTTATAGTGTCGAAATCCGCGTTTTTTGTGCTATAAGAAATAATTAAATGGGTCCTTTGCAAAAGTTGTTGGGCGTGATGAGTATTTGATATTGACATATAAAAGTTGAAGATCTGGAATATCTGACAAATAATCATAGTAGTCTAACTGACAGAACCAGCTGTTAAGAAGAAAAACATAATGGTGGTAATAGCTTAGCAAATTTAATAAGAATTAATAATAAGTTCTTTGATTTTCACGATTATTACACATTTTAAATAAAACTAATTTAACCGGATTAATCGCGTATATTTAAGATTCTATTAGTCTACCCGTGACCACGGACTACTGCAAAGTGTTCGAAACGTCGGGTTTCCAAAATGTAAAATCTTAAATATACGCGATTAATCCGGTTAAATTAGTTTTATTTAAAAAGAATTAATAAATTGCCGTAGTTGACAATTTTAATCTATACATACATATATACTCTGTGTCTCTGTAATTTCAAAATAATCGTTTTAAGTGTATATAGTTATTGGCATAATAAAACACAAACAAACTATTTAATTTTTTGTGTATGTCTGTCTGTTGTGTCAAATCTCTGTAAAAGTTAAGCCGATTTTTATGAGATTTTCACTATCCGATAGTAACAAATAGGCTACTTTTTATCCCGAAATGCTCGTGAGGTAGGGATTTACGCAGGAAAAACCACGTTTGCCATTCGTGCATGCCCAGATGGATATGAAACAATTAAAAACTATTCTATAAAATACGATATTTTATCTTATAAAATATTAAAAGATTATAATATCGATATATTAAGTGTATAACAGTGCAGATAACCAGTTAATTTTCCTTAAATACGCTTAAATAATCTATACGTCTACACTCTATACACATAAATATAAATAAACTTAAAGTATCTGAGTTTGATTTCAAAATAAGTGCTTTTAAAGGGCATATAGTTATTTACGTGATACTAAAACACAAACAAACGATTTTTAAATTTGTATCTGTTTGTCTTTCTGTTTGTCCGGGCTAATCTGTGAAACAGATGAAGCGATTTTAATGAGGTTATGGAGCAAGATATACTTTTTTTACCAGAATTTCCGTAGTATAAGGATTTTCATGGGAGAATAAATATGAAATAACTAAAGATTTTTCTATTAAATACGACAATTTAAACGTGAAAAATGAAATAAAATATCAATTGATTTAAAATACGATAAAATTACGATCTGTGAAGTGTATAACTAACTATAGATAAAAAAGAGATTGCGTGTTAAGTGTCGGTACTCAACGCTGGGTTTTTTCTTTAGAGAGAGACCAGAGCGGGGAAATGAAAATAGTTCAATCCGAATTCCGAGTGGAAATCAAACCCACACTACAGTCGAACGCTGTTCCATTGAGCCACGACATAAGTTAATTTACAATAATTAATAATACGAAAAACAAAGGCCATAATATAATTTATATTTTATTGAGGCCAGTCGTGGCGCAGTGGCACAGGGTGTGACTGTAAAACCGACTGGTTGTGGGTTCGATCCCCACTCGAGGAGATGAAATATTTACTTAAATTTATATTTCCATTTCTTCGCTCTGGT
>DWLH01002452.1:0-10782 GCA_018249795.1 Heliconius telesiphe telesiphe | reverse complement strand
TAAATTTGAAAAAGTAATTGAATGAATAAACTCAATGTGCACATACGTATTTCACGATATAATTATTTTAAATATTTTCATTTTCTTATTTAACTACATTTCAAAATTTTAGAGAAGTGATAAAACTATTACTATAAAAATAGCTTAAAACGAAAGAATCACAAAAGCCGTATTATGAGTCGTATTATGATTTTGTCGCTTACCTATTGATATTAAATAACCACGTTAAATGACATTACAACATTAGCTAGGGTCAGCGGCGCTGATTGCTTAGGAGTGACATGCGTTTGTTTTGTGTTAAAAAAAAAACATTTTTTTTATCAATTCCCATCGCATAAAAGTTTCTGTATTACTAACATTATAGTATATTAAATTTCGCAGATTTTGTTAAATAATGACAATAAAGTCAACACTTTAATATACAATACAATACAGATATTTGTTTGAAAATAAATGCTTAATATATTAGTTATCGTTGCAAATATTATCACGTATTATCTTATTGATATTTGCCTGTTCCATATGAGATTAATAAGATTTAAATAAAATAATTTAATTTTATAATCTAAAAAAAAGTACACTCTTTAGATTCTTATAGGCAAATGAAAATAACATCAACAGTATTAACAAAAACAATTTTAAAGATGGTAATGATAGCGACCCTAGCTAAAATAACACATTCAATTAACTTATACGCACGATTTTTTTTTTCTTTTACACATATTACGTACTAATGACCTATTTCTATAACACGTAACATCCTTAAAATTTCTTCTCTTAATCTTAACTTACCGAAATTATCCTATTACACAAAAGTCAACAAGAAGAATATAGAAGTAATTTAAGTTAGTTTAAAATATCTATTATTCCAATAACAATATCACATATATAACTAGACAATATTTAATATTACATTATAATAACAATTAACAATCATCTACATACATTCGATGACTTATTTGTATAATACGTTTCTTATTTAATTCGTATATTATTAATAATGTGCGTAATGACTGAATATGATCACGTTGATGTTAATCAATTTTGAAGTTCAAAAGTGATATAACTCTTAATTTTAAAATTGCTATACTAGATAAATAGACTGTTATTCATAGTGCTGTAAGCGAATAACACGAAATTTATTTTTGGTTTAAATCGGATTATTACAATCATAGAGTTATGTTACTTTTGATCTATCTTATATTTTATATATATATATATATATATATATTATCTATTTATTACACTTCTTAACATCTTTGAAGAAAACTATATTTAGATCGAAATACACATAGATAGATATCAGAATATTATATTTTTAAACTACAATTGATAGATTCTACAACACATATAGTTCAAATGGTAGGAGAATTATTACGTATATACTCATAGCTTAGGTGTAACATGTCTTTATTTATTTCATTTTCGTACTTTTTGATATCAAAGAGGTGACATTTACAAGATTGGAAAATAAGCACAAATAGTCAATCAAATAAATTATCTGTAGACTTCAAAATATACCGCTAATGTCACACTTAGAAGCATTTATCACACCGATCGAAATATTACAACAAGCAAAATAGTGGTTTTTATTCGTTATATTGATATCGTTTTTATTATTTGATATTGAAATATATTATATATTTTAAAATTTACGTGTTATAGACAAGTGACCAAAGTGACTATTTCGGGGTAAATACTAAATCGATCTAACATTGAAGGTAAAGCATTCACACGTACAGGTCACACGGGTAATATCGGAAGTATAGCATTACGTCTTAAAAGTAGTCAACGTTTAAAATATTATAGGAATATACGGGTACATCTACAACAGAATATTTCGCGATACAAATACAAATATCTAAAAAGACAAGGACAATGATTTCAGAATAAATTTGTAAAGATATCAAAAATGTTACTAGTTTACGGGAAAAAAGACCACAAAGCCTCTTAAATTTAGATAACATTGAATCGACACTAGCAAAAGATTGAAATTTAGCTCTAAAAAGTTAACTAGTATCTAATAGGGATAACTAATGAATAGAGTATGGCAGTTTTAAAGAACCTGTAGAGTTCAATGACTTAAATGTTCAAATAATTATGAATAAGGCGAAGTGCGATAAATTCAATTCGACATAAATTACATACACTGTTACACAATTATAACTGCACGAGTTTTAACTTGAACAAATGATATTGCTCCTAATGGCTTATACCACTTGCAATAAATTACTTTTTATATAATATAATATTTGTGTTCAATACTTAAGTATCGTTTAATTAAATTTTAAAATTCAGAATAAAAGAAAGTGCAAAGCGCTCAGACATAAGAGGAAAGTCCTTTCATCTACTGAACGTTCTAACGTGATATTGTCTTAGTCCCTGTTATATTATTTCGACGGATTTCGAGACTCCGCATCTGGACAACTTTCCTAATTACTTTTTTGCAGTTTTAAAGAAAAAGGACGGCTACATTTAGATTACATGAATCTAAATTTTAAGTCTAACATTAAATCCTTAGGTGTCCCAAATCTTTTTTCGTTTTATAGTTTTAAATGAAATTTATTGTTAATTATGTTTCAAACTCTCTCTATTTTACTTTTAATCACCATTGAAAGGCTTGTATCCGTTCGTAAAATATAATTTGAGAAATAAGCAGGTGTATTCTATATTTTAACAAATTGATCTTATTAATTTAAGGAAACTTATAATATTCTATATTGATAAACAATTTTAAAATTAATCATGAAAGAGGCTCTTGCTGAGTTTAATGAACAAACAATCATTTATATGAATACATCAGACGAATCACATTATATACGTACGTTAAGCACATAATTAATCTAATTAAATATACTTAAATATTATTTAATTAACTCTAACGTTCGTTTAACGTAATATTGTCTAAATTACATCGCTTAGTAGTCACAAGTACGTCCATAAGATATACATATAATAAAATTAAATATAGCGTAGTGATCTTCAATTTCTCCGATATGTCAGGCAGTTGTGTCTAGGCCACGGAATGATACAACCGTTATTGTCATAAATGTATTATCTATGTTCTTTTTTAAGATTTTATTTTAAACTTAAAATATTAGGTGATAAACTTAAATTAAGTGATTTTAAAAATATTTATACCATTGTTTTAGATTTTTCATTGAAAAATGAGATTTTGGTGATTGTTTTAAAGCAATAAATCATTAATATATTCTTTAACCAAACTTAAAAAGCGTGACACATTTATGACAATAACATCAAGCAGTAATACGTGATCGACAGATTTAGCTTAAGATAGTTCTATATCTAGCTTCTACGTTAGACTTTCTTGATACAAGCCAAGCATGGAAATAAGTACTAATTTTTAAGTTTTTGAAATAATCTATTAAAAAATTATTTCATCAAAAGTAAGTCAAGTTTGCTAAAAAGGAAATAATTACACCTAAAATTATATAATGATTAAATAAAAAAAAATTGAGCAATCAAGCAAAACGTACAACGACTTACGGTCTAATAGTAAAAGTCCAAGTTAATAAATTGACAGCGTTTTCCGTTACATTATTTATAGTTTAGACATTCAACAACTGTTTGAGTTAGAGTGGGATTTAGTCTTATTTATCAAATCTATTATTATTTTTCATATTGAAACTATCAAATTTCAATGTTTTACGTAAATTATTAAAAGATTCAGAAGACATAAGAAGACTTCACGTTTATATATTGCGTCAATCCGTTAGTTTTCAATTAATTATTAATAAAGTTAATCTTTATTCGGATTTACTTCAATCAAATTCGGACATAGATAAAATAATAAAGCTATTGTCACTCGATCTTACCGCAGATATCTAACGAAGTAGAAACAGTTGTTGAATTTGGAGTAATTGAGACCAAGCTTAAATGTTTAAAGGCCGAATATTAAATACACACAGACTCATATCAAATACTAAATCAGCATCTACATACACATTTGCAACATCGATTTAAATATTAAAATTGGTTTGAGTTTGTATTAACAAGTTATAAATTTGAATGTTTTAAACTAATAATATTTAATATAATAACCATGATACATAATTATAACTTTGATAAAATTTATATTAATTTTATATTTTTATGAAACTACATTTATTAATGAAATAGGGAATATGATTTATTTAGTCTTTGTCGTTTTAGCTATATAAATATTTAGCAGGCTTTAGACTTTATTAGCATACGGAACAATTACAACAATTATTATATTAGGGATATATCTTACGCAAAAACCGATATAAAATATAGTGCTATAATATATGCCCTAAGTTTATGATTCTAAATGAGTGTCACATTTTAACAAAATATTCTGAAATGTCAAACGGGGCAACCTATGTAAATTGCGTTGCTTTTTGGTCCTATTTATTGTTTAATGACTTCAATAGTGCCGTAGTTTAAAATAAATCTACGATCTAACTAGAAAATCAACAATGTCATATATTATCACAATATTGACGATTTAAAATATCTCGATGCATCAAATTTCATGTTACACACATATATGTAATCTTTAGCAATGAAGAAACAACATCTAATAAGAGAAATAAGAAAATCTATATACTCTAATATTTATGAGATTGTCTCTATAGGAAATGGAATAGAATTGTACAATGATCGTGCACTTAGATTTTTCTGAGGTGATGATACTATTTTCTAAAATCCATCCAAGACAACAGTTAACAACGATTGCAGATGCTCCAATTCTGATACCGCAAATTCGATCCAAGCGGTTTTCAGATTTGGAGCATCGTATCACATCTTGGACCCCAGATTTATCTCGTCAATCGCAAGTAACTAAACTGTTAAAAAATAGATCTCTCTGGTCTAGGTCTTAGGGCAACAAAGCAATCTTATTCTATGGATGAACAAAACTCCTTTAGAAGGATAACAAGCGATATCAACAAATGTTTTATTGAGGTAATATATTCTAATGCTAGCAACTTATCCATTTGTGCTATAATTCGTTGCGTTCTATCGCACACAAGTTTATTATAACATTAGTTATAAATGATTATTTTATTTCATCAGAACGCGTTATTTACATATTATACTTGAAAAATAACAATGGAATCAAATGTGGTATTTTTTTGTCACTTTTCATTTACACACAAAGATTAACATTTCAAAATACTTTTTACTATCAACAACATGTTTATGATGACTATTCGGAGTAACGCGTTCCAATAAATTTTATTTCTCTTAAATTAATGATAGCACGTGAATCCACTTTACTTACAAGTACCTGTTTGAAGCTAATTATTGTATAACATTTTATTTATCTAAGATATAGGTACAACCAGATATAGACAAAATTGTCAAAAACACACCCAAATAGACGAGAGTCTAATATCTTGAACACTTCTTTTGCATCACTTTAAATACCTCCAACTATCGTCCTTCCTGGCATTCCCAAATATCGTGGAACTAAACACAGAACTAGAAAAAGTGGGTAATTTGTTAAAACCTTGATGTAATTTTTAGAAGGATGCATCTCAGTTGCTTATAAGTATAGCTTAGCAAAAGATTCTTTTTTACTTTGGTTAAATATGTAGACAAATTATTAGCTATTAAAAATTACCCACCTCTAATCAGAAATACAGAAATTGATTGAGCACAATAAACATTGGAAGACTCGAGCGAAAGGAATGGTTTTGCAGAATCTAAAAATATATCTAAAAGCAGCTTACAATAGCAATTATAAATAGCTTATCAAATAACTGTTACAAATGTTAATTTAAGATATTTTAAATTAAATTAAGCTTTCTGATTTTATTGTAGATTTTAAAAATTAAAATACAACAAAATATATACAGAAAAGTTTTTGGACTGATTGATTCAATAAAAAATAACAATTGGCATAATCTATGTTAATTGTAAACGCGAAACAGAAGATTTTTACTGAAAAGTTTTAATATATTACAAATAAAAATAATTAAATGATCGAGAACTCTGACACATTCCATACATATAATATGCAGTATTTATCTTAATTCCTTTTAAATACACTAAAAACAAATGTACTATTATAACAAATATATCTAAATAAAAAGAAATGATATTATACTAATGAAATCCGTCATTATAAAATGAAGATTAATAAATAAAGGCAGGGTGTAGCGGCGGCGCGGGCACGCGGGGCTGCTTGTCCAGCGGCGCGCAGCACGCGGGCTCGCAGCACGCCGCGCTGTACGGCGCCGGCAACAGCGCGTACTGAGTCGGGGGAGCGTAGATAGCGGGGGTGGCTACGAGTAATAGCTTTATATTACACTAGGCAGACACACTGTTCTTTGCTTTCCGATTGAGTTCTAGAAACTGCGTCTTATTGGTGGAAATAAAAATAATTGATGCCCCCAAGTTGTGATCAAATCAACACACAAACACATCCTTTTGCGGTCAATTACAGTCCATTGCGTTGGTCATTGATTTTTTAATAAAAAAAGACAGTTATTTTAATACACTAAAGTATTCCAAGCTTCCTGATTTTATTTCTCTCAATATTTTAATACTTTACTTTCTTAAGGACAAAGATAAATTTGACACATAATACACATTTTGCTTAATAACTTTTTTTTTACCTTTTCTAATGTAAGCAGATAAAATCATGCGACATGTCAATCATGTCACATTCGTTGATTTCCAATAAACAAAATTGCATAATGTGTGGTACCGCTTTATCTAATCAGATCTACCCTATTCAGCGATAACAGAGTACCTACTGTTAAAACACTCCGTTGGCCATATTCTTTTCAATTTCGAGATTTCACCGAGAAGAAACCAGCACTTTGTCTTTATCCGACCGAGGTAATGAAAATTTCTTTGTTCATTGATTAATTAAAATATTACCCAACTTACTGTCAAATGGTAATGGATACACAGCGTACGGCGGTGGTGGTATCTCACAAGGTGCACAAGTAGGTAGGGGCGCGAGTGGAGGACAGATTAACTGATAGCACAGTGGAGCTTGGAGTGGAGCAGCTTCAGATGCTAACACTGGGATTTGGCTTATCTGAAAATTGTAGAAAAAAATAATAAGCTTAATAACTAACAACAACAGATTTTAAAGTGTATAGCTATGTAGTACTACTACTATTTTTAACATTTTTTATATCACAAAATGTTATTTTAGATTTTTATTTTAAATATATATAAAGTTTTAGCTTCACACTGTATCTCGCACATAGCTAGTACTGCGTACTACTAAAACACTTCTATTCCGGCGTGTGGGGACTCCGCCAAAATTTGGAAGACTTGGTTACCAAAGGGAAAAATATATACATATTAAATGTCTCATTTTCTGAAGAGGGAATCGGACTCACGACCTGTCTTAGAAATCATCTATAAGTGCTCCCCTACGCTCATCAAATAGTTTATCTTAATGCCAAATTTTAGGGCTCTGCTTCGATTGTGCGTTGTCTGTCAGTCACTTAGTAAAGCACGAATCGTATATAGATATAAATTATAAGCGTCCCTCTAACATTTTATAACTTTTATATGAGGAAACAAATTTGTAACAACAATCCCAAAACAAACACCCGAGCGGTTCACTTTATTTCGATACAATATTGAAAAGCGAATCAATATTAGTATAGAGATTCATCTCCGACGTGTGGCCTCGATACGAGATAAACTACTTGTTCAGATTACTATACCTAGTGTGGTTAACAGATAAGCTCTTAGTTCAATGAATTAGAGTAATAAATTAGAGAATAAGGGGCAAGATATATATGACTGAAAACTGTAATAGTACGAAAAGTCCTACGATCCTACTAATATTATTCCAATTTCACGCAAACAATACTAAACGAATTTAGATGAAACTTTACAGTAATACATCTTATATATAAAAATAGTAAGTAGCCTAGATTTTATATAATTGGACTAACAACAATAAATTAATAATACCTGCTTCCTTACAGCTTGAGCGACTCGCAGGCGTCCTAAAGGTGAAAACATGACTCCTCCACTCTGAAAAAGATATGTTATTCTATAAGATAAGCATATAATGATTACGATATTATGGGTGACTGTTAGGAAAAACATTGATTCATACAATTTTTCAAGTATTAGTGAAAAGGAAAAAAAATACCAGAGCGGGTAAACGAGTTCCGAGTGGGAATCGATCCAAAACCATCGCGCGTGCGCTGGTTGGACGCTGTTCCATTGCGCTAGGGCAATGTCCATCTTTAAGCATATTTAAGTTCAAATACCAATTCAAAAATAATTGTCAAGAAAGGTGTTTGAAAAATCAACGAAACTTTCTCCCTGTTTCTCTTATAAAATATAAAAACCATATTAATTATGTGTTTGTAGTTTCAATTAAATCTATTACGCCGTCGCGGTGCAGGGGCATATGTGACCATCAAATATCCTTTTCCATATATTATATAGTTGTTATATTGCTGTATAGATTAGTAGATATAGATTAATATTTTCATTTCTTCACTCTGGCACCAGGGCAAAAGCCTGGCGTTGAGTTCCGCTACTCAACGTGCAATGCCTCGAAAAATTCGGCAAAAACCTGGGAACATAGTGTCTTTAGCACTACGTTCCCTCTGCGTACCCTGCTATGTGCGTGATAAAGCGTGAAGCTGTTTTTTTTTCTATAATTTTTCCATAGTAAAAAATTTAAAAGAAACATTATTAAAAAAGATTATTTAAAATGATTTCTCATATAGTACGTAAGTTATATAGTACTAAAATTGCGTTCCGACCGCACGTCACGAGGTAAATACAGATTTACTATTCCTTTCACGTAAAAAATGTAAGCTGAAGGTGTAGTTATATCTGAATTTTACTTATTTGTTGTGTACGTAAGATATTTTTGTATAATAAATCTGCTTATAATGACATCGCTAGCCTTCTCGTACAGTGTCGTACCGATGTGTCGTGTCGATGCACGCGCGAAAATATTAATTTAAATATATATAATTTGGGCGTGTCTGTGATTTCGTAAGAAGAAACATAAGCATGTTAATTTTTCATTTCATAAGTTTTTTTAAGCTTCATGCAAAAATCCATCATGCAGTAACATAATGACAGGCTATCTCTGCATACTCTGCTACGGTTTAGTTTCATAGAATAATTGTAATAGCTAGAGGTTTCAGACTCTGACCGCTAATATATATAAGGTAACTGAATTCATTTTTCATTTCGAACGAGTAGTTCCTAAGAATAACGCGTCCAACCTAACAAACTCTTCACATTTATAATATCAGGATAGAAGTATACATTCAAATGCACAAACGTTAAGCTACAACATATGAAATTCGGGTTTATTGTAAATTTCTGATGCCGGTAGCGACAGCTCCCACTGTCCTTCGTGATAAGCCCACCTTTGTCACATCGGGACAAGTAATAAATATTCAATATAAACACCCACCTTTTATAGGATCAGAAACAGTATGACATCGCCTGTTGGCAATGTTTCAGACTAACCATTTGAGGTATTTCATGTTTAACTTTTTTTAATTTTTGCCACTGATTGATATTGTATATAGGCAAAGCGCAAAGTGAGGGGCGAAATTGTCTTAACACTAAATTAAATTTAAAAAATCAGCTTTACGCTGTATCCCACACACAGCAGGGTAGGCAGAGGGAACCTAGTGTTAAGACACTTTGTTCACCACTTTCTGCCGAATTCTGGAGGCATTGCGTGTTGAGTGGCAGAACTCAACGCCGCGCTCTAGTCTCGACACCAGAGCGAAGAAATCGTCACACTTCGTGCCACTGCGCCACGACTGGCCTCGTCTTAACACTAGGTTCCCAATATATATGAGGCAGCGCTCCTTTTACAGAAACAGCATACACGATAAAATATTTCAAAGTCATACCTACAGTTTGGACGTAGGATTTTTTTTTTCTTTTCACGATTTTTATCCATACCTATATTTCGTGTGACGCGATTACGCATAGATCCCAATAACGTTAATACTACTACTACAAAAATACTACTAACAACAACAACTTTGAACTTTATCGGTATCGCCAATATCTACGACTCGATTTCGGAATAAGGCGTGTGCGGCGGTGTTCCTTTGAGAGGTTTATGTGTGCGTGCGTCGTTCGTCGACAAATGGCGTTTTATTTTAAAACTTATATTATTTATTTTGTTTGAAAAAATCACTTATTCATTTTTGAGATTTTTTTTTAAAATTGTATTAGGCTTTTATGGAGTAGTTAAAACTATGGTTTCATTTAAAGTGGTGCTAACACTTCCATTCTGTATATATGTTTATATATTTATATATTATGTGTATGGATATTCCATTAAAAAACTTTCACATAATAATTTTTTTTGGACTTTTTAAATTTTATTTTTACAATAAATTCTAATAAATTATATATTTGTAGCGTTAGTATGAAATAAGCAATTATAATATATTGTTAAAATTTTACTAAAAGTTAAATAGCTTCACACTGTATCCTCGCATATTGCAGGGTAGGCAAAGGGAATCTAGTTTTAAGACACTCCGGTCCTGTCACTTCCGTCACTCAACGTTCAACGTCTCTAAAATTGAGCGCTTTTGAGGGAACGGAGTGTCTTAACAAGCAGGAAACACATGTTTTTTTTTATTTAACATTCATACATCAATTAATAAATATTTGTTTCTTCCCAAAAGGAAAAAAGGATCAAAATATTGTAAAAACTCAAATAAATACACTATAGTTAAAGTTACATATATGTATGTAGATGTATTCATATTAGGTGATTTGCCTTTTAAGTGAAGGTTTTAAGTGGTTTTCCATGCACGC
>DWLH01002451.1:0-10782 GCA_018249795.1 Heliconius telesiphe telesiphe | reverse complement strand
TTGGGCACGTCGAACGAATGAGTGATGAAAGAATGGCAAAAAAGATTTATGATGGAAAAGTGAGTGGTAAGAGAGGTAGGGGGAGACCTTGGTTAACCTTCGAAAACACAGTATCAAAGATACTGGAGGAAGGTCACGTAAAAAGCATGAGGACCCCCAGAGGGCATGTATGAAGAGGTTGATGACAGTGGACGGGGCGAAAGAGGTATGTAGAGACCGTAGCGTTTGGCGCTCCGTTCTCTCTGACTACCCCGCTAGGGATAAAGCGTGAAGCTAAGTTAAGTTAAGTTAAGTATTTAAGCTTGTTTTCTATGGCGAAATCTACTAATATCTGCCTTCTTGTGTATCTTATTCCGTACCCATTTGCTTTCAAGATAAGGTATGCTTCTTGCTTGGGATGTCCTATTTTTGCATTTAGGTCTTCCATTAGATTGTATGCTGACTTTATTGCCTTGTTAATTGTCATGTAAAACTTTTCAATTTCTCGTCTTTCGTCTTTTTCGTCGTGGCTCGCTGTTTCTGTCAGTGCATAGACTTGTAAAATGGACAATTGCACATCTTCAAATTTCATATTAAGTAGTGCAGAAAGAGTATTTCTGTAAGTCCAATATAGCTTTCAATATTATTTCTGAGATTTTTGTTTACTAAAAATCCAATACCATATATCCCAGGATAAAATATATTTTTTTCTATGTGAGAGGGGGATGTTTATGGCTAGTGTAGCCATTAACATCCCACACTGAAGAAGTTCCGTAAACTCGATTTTACTGGCCCCTCAGAAATGCTGGACGATCTGTGCAAATTACTTCTAGTCCTGTTCTTTTGATTGAACTGTGTATTTGGTTCATTGTTGTAGCCACTTTCTGGTTATCTGGAAAGCATTATTTTGTTTTTGGTTAGAGAGTTCGAATTTTTGTTAAGAATATTTAATTTATCCTTGACAATGATCACTGACTTTCTTTTTTGTTTTAATATTCGCTTGCTTTTGTAATTCTTTCCGTTCTTAGTTCTTCCTACTGTTTTAGTATATTTATTTTAATTCTAAGTATTAAAAGTGTGATTTTTATTGGTCTAGGTCTATTTCCTTTTTTGCCTATTCTTCTATGCCCGATTCGTGTATGTCCCTTTGATCAACTTTTACTTTGAAGTACTTATTAATAAAATTAATTAAGGTATTTTCAAAGTTTGAGTATGAAGATTCAGTTTCTTCCAGACCGAATAAGTTGATATTTATTTGTCTAGATTGTTTTTCTAAGAAATGTAACCTTTTTTCTTGACTATCCAGCTTAACTTTGAGGTACTCGTGCTTTTCTTCCCAAGATTTACATTTTTCGTCTAGTATACTGTTAATATTCTGTGTAACTTGCTCTGTTAAAATAACAGTTTCCATTATTTTTAATTTTTGTTTTCTGTTTGTCTAGTTCATAATGAATGTTCCGTAAAGGATTTATGACTTACTTTCTTAATTTGAGGCTTAATGTAATAATGTTTAATGTATTTTGTCTAGTAGCGAACTCTTGTGGCTCGATTTCAAATTGGCAGACCAATAACAAATATATCGGTGGACGGTATCATTTGGTTCTCGTTACTGTCAAGAGATGACGTTAGTTGTTCACACAACTACATAAGTTGATTATTTTGCAAGTTGTTAATAAAGTTTCTTTATTTGTTTATGTATTTCCTTTTATCGTCCACAAAATTTATATTTAATTTGCACTAGTCACAGTTTCGTGCGTTTGGTCATTTTAAATATTGTATTTTTTTTTAAATGTTACAAGAAAAAACAATCTAACCGCTTGTTTTTTGTTTTTTGTTATCTGTCCATGTCCACAACGTATGTACTTGTCCTTTATCTTGATATCTTCCTACACGTGTCTTCTTTTCACTGACTATGAAGTCGTATTCAATTTTTTAAACGTAAAATAATACAGAGAACGATGCGAACCGTGACTTAGGTAGTATTATTATTATTGGTCTAGGTGTATCTCCCTTTTTTTCTTTTAGCCCGATTCGTGTATGTCTCTCTGATCAACTTTTACTTTGAAGTACTTATCAATAAAATTAATTAAGGTATTTTCAAAGTTTGAGTATGAAGATTCAGTTTCTTACAGACCGAATAATTTACGTTTAAAATACCTACACATAGTACATGTATCATAACTGACTAAATAAGTAAAGTTGTAACTTTGCAAAAATATTAAACATTATTAAACAGTTATTTTTTTTGCGTTTACAAGCAGGGGCGGCAAACATTTTATTAAAAAAAAAAAATCGGCTTCACGCTGTATCTCGCGCACGGCAGGGTAGGCAGAGGGAACCTAGTGTTATGACACTTCGTTCCCCACTTTCTGCCGAATTCTGGAGGCTTGCGTGTTGAGTGGCAGAACTCAACGCCGCGCTTAACCTCGACACCAGAGCGAAGAAATGGAAATATAAATTTAAGTAAATACTTCATCTTCTCGAGTGGGGATCGAACCCACAACCAATCGGTTTTACAGTAACACCTCGTGCCGCTGCACCACAACTTAATATTTTTTTTTAATATTGACTTTGTAATAGGTACTATCGGTCTGAATAAAAAGCTTATATCAGTCTTTATAGAAAATAGACTGAATGCTCTTTTATAAAACTACAAACAACCAACAATAATAATATACTTTACACCAATCCCACCCAAACGTGTGAGTATGTTTTTAAAGTATTGCGTATCTTCAATCTCAAAATAATAAAAGTTAAATTTATTACAGACCAGCATGAGAAAGTTATGGCGGAGAAATATATTTTTTTAAACTTTACGCACGATTTATAGTATATATACACAGTGACCGGTAAAAAGACAAAGCATGGCGTTGAGTTCCGCAATTGGGAAGAAAGTGCGAAAGGGTATTTGCATTAAGTTCCCTCTGTCAACCTTGCTATATGCGGGATACAGCGTGAAACTATATTTTATTTTATATTTATATACATTCATGTAAAATGAGCCTCGTACCGCACTAGGGACTTAGAAAACCTTCATACATATTGTTCCATATTAGAAATTCTAAGAAAAAAAAAGAGAAAAAAAAGATAGAATTCAATTACGAAGGATCAAAGCTGACGGCCTAATGCTTCTCTTTAATGTAATACGCAGCTTATATCACACTTTTTGGAGAACAAAGTCACAAATCACAATGTAATTATTGCCCTATATTCTTTGTAGATTATGCACGTAGTATTTCGTTTGTAATTTTTTGCTACCGTAACTAGGTTACAAGTCCAGGAAAAGCTTATGTATAGATAACGCCATGTCTGTTCTTAGTAAAACTGTAAAAATTGAGGCCATTGAGGATTCAGTAGCACAGAGGCATAAGCGTGCGGCTTTAAGAGACATTTGTGGGTTCGATTCGCACTGGAATGAAAATTGTAATATACAAAATTTAGTAACGAGGCCAAGCGCTTCGTTGAGTTCCGCCACTCAGGAACGTCGGGAACGGAGTGTCTTAATACTAGGTTCCCTCTACCTACCTGTGTACGGAATACAGCGTGAAGTTGATTTAATTTAATTGAATTTTAATTTGATTACTATATATTTTCTTCAAGAGATAATAAAAATAATAATCTGTAATTATCTGTCTGTGTGTTTGTTATAAATACAAATACAATAATAACAATAATTATGTTAAGTGATATATTATTTTTCTTTTTCCTCAAGGATCTCGGGTTCTAAGGATCGCGTGCGTGGGGAAACAGGTCCAACACGTGAAAGCCCCTTAGGGAATTTAGAAATGTTTTACTATTCTAAAAATCATTCTAAAACATGTTTATATTCTTTCAGGTGGTGTTTTGCACGACACTGTTTAATATAAATGCGACGTCTGAGAGTCTATGAGAGATAGAGAGAGAGAGAGACAGAGAGAGAGAAATGAGTCCAATCTCCACCAAAAAAGAATTCTCCGCTCTGGTAGGGATTGGGAAAAAATGCGGCGTTAAGTTCCGCCACTCAATACATAATGTTTTGAAAATTGATCCGAAAGTTGAGAGCAAAGTGCTTAAATAATTGAACAATAGGTGCTATAAGCAGCTAGCTTTATTTTTTTAAATATAAATGAATTTCAAGATTTTATGTAAAATTTATCAACATTTCAAAATTTTGTGGTCTTATTTTATTAAGATGTATTGTGAAAGAAAACAAGGAAAACCACTCTCTAATTAATTCTTGTACAAACACTGGTTAGACGTCCGTAGTTGTGGAGTGCCTAAATGTATGTGCACTATTGTACGTAATACAATGGACAGTCAAACGCTTAAACCATGGAGTTTGCTAAATATATAGGTTTGAAAACAAACAGGCAGAAATAAATAAGAAATGCATTTACATGACGGCCCAACTGACTCCATGTACATTTATGAGATATTCTTTTTTTACCTAATGGATATTTCATATTTCTTTCTGTATCCATCTGTTCTGTAAATATATTTTCTTTGTTAATGACACTACCTTCGATATCTAAACTAATATTAAAACTCAAGAGTTTATTTAAATAAACGTGCTAATCTCAGGCACCT
Source organism: Heliconius telesiphe telesiphe (assembly GCA_018249795.1). Lineage (NCBI taxonomy): Eukaryota > Metazoa > Arthropoda > Insecta > Lepidoptera > Nymphalidae > Heliconius > Heliconius telesiphe. The sequence goes on along the minus strand of DWLH01002451.1, from coordinate 6,237 downwards.
ACTACTGGTGCCGATTGAAGATTAAAAATTATTTTTGTGTTGGATAGTCTATTTATAGAATTACTAGTTACTTTCATTTGAAGCTACAGGAAAAGCTAATAATAGGTTTTAGACAAACGAGCGTTCAGGTCACCTGATGGTAAGTGATAACCGCCGCCCACGACCCCGTGCAACACCAAAGGAGTATACCAATATACTGATACTGGGCGCGGCTGTAAGGGGAATGTTTTGAAAGACTGGCTGACGTGGTTAACGCGCAAATTTGTATCTTCAGAGAGTTAAATTGAACTAAGTTCCTTTCACCCCATAAGGAGACATTCTCGAGGGATACCTCAACAGAAGCCACAAGTTTATTTCGGCACTGTTCTACGTTTTCCCGAGAAAGTCTTTCGCGGCTGGAGTAAACTGCGTCCACTGTGCTATCATCTGCATAGCAATGAACGTTATAATCCTCCAACATGTCATTGATATGCAGAAGAAACAGCGTAGGGGACAGCACGCAGCCTTGGGACACGCCAGCGTTCACGGGCACATGTTTGGAGCAAAAACCGTTGACAGCGACCTTGATGCTGCGCCCAGCGAAAAGGCTGGCGATCCACTTGCATAAATTCTCGGGAAGCCCATAGGATGGAAGTTTAGCAAGGAGTGCCCTATGCCACACTCGATCAAAGGCCTTCACCATATCAAAATTAACTGCCAGGCCCTCTCTCTTGCTTTCAATAGCCGCAGCCCAGCGATGGGTAAGGTAAACCAGAAGATCACCGGTTGAGCGACCATGGCGGAAGCCATATTGTCAGTCATTAATCAATTGGTGATCCTTTAGATAAACCAAGAGCTGGCTATTGATTATGCTCTCCATGACTTTTGAGAGTAGGAAGGTGATAGCAAAAGACCTGTAGTTAGATGGATCGGAACCATCGCCTTTCTCGGGATCGGGTGGATAAGAGCGCTTTTCTATGAGTCTGGGACTACGCCGACTGGGTAAGAGTGCCGAAATAAACATGTTAGCACCGATGTCAGCTCAAGAGCACAAGAACGAAGCACTAAGGGAGCAATGCCATCTGGCCCGCTCGACTTGTGGATGTCCAAAGAGGACAGAGCTCGCCTAACAGCTGTTTGGTTTAGCTTAACCTCAGGCATTGAGCTCTGGCACTATGGCGGGATGGTCGGCGGCGTTGTCATCCGGTTGCGGTATTTGTAGGAAATAAAAAGTTCCTGCAGAGACAGACAGGAGAAAATTAGATTTTTTGGCTTACAATGTTTTTATATTATTACTTTAAAATAAAAAAAATCTGGCTAACTTTATAAAGTCTACGCGGACAAAGTAGCAGGTATTTAATACTTAATTTACATCAAATGAACATTGATAACTATTATAAATTTCAAAATGTGTCAAATGTTCCCATTATTAAAATAGTTGAGTGGCAAAGGACATTAATTCCACTATCACTTTCCACGCCACTTGATGTCACGATCGCTTGCGGCCCGCCTGTGGACGTTTTACTGCGTAGTTAGTCAACCACGTATGTTTAATGGACTGTAATGTTAGTTGTATGGCGTTATAAAAGTGTTAGTATAGTTTTATAGCTATTAAATCTTTGGCAGCGCGGCACATTGAGGATAGCGCGGTGTTGAGTTTCGTCACACAGGACGAAATGTCTTGAAAATTTGGCGGAAAGTGGGAAAGGGAGTGTTTTAACACTAGGTTCCCTCTATCTTAGCTTTATACGGGATACATCATGAAGCATTTTTTTAACAACCAGTAGTGGCGCAGGGGCACAAGTGTGCGACTGTAAACGGTCATGGATTCGATCCCCACTCAACGAAATGAAATATTTTCATTTCTTCGCTCTGGTGTTGAGGTAAAGCATCAGCGTTGATTTCTGCCACTCAACACGCAGTGCTTCCACAATTTGCAGATGCAGATGCAGAATTTGATTGCAGAATTCGGCGGGAATTGGGGAATTGAGTGTCTTAACACTAGGTTCCTTCTGCCTACCATGCCTTGTGCGGAATATACTGAAGCTAAAAAAAGTAAATTTCGTTGCTTGGTTTAATGGGGCAATTATTTCATTAAACTTAGTCATTATTTTTGTACAATTTCAAGCAATAGTGTCTAGCTGCCTAAGACTAATGAACTGCTTCATAAAACTGACAAGTTTTAAGCCATTTGAATTTCACCCAGACTTTGCTCTGATTAGGTTTTCGTACCAGACTGTAATTTCACAGACAAATTAACAACCTCAATTACCACTTTTCTTGTAACTAATACCTACAACTGCCGATGATTTAATTAAAGTTGCTACAATTGTCTTATATAAGATATTGTTTATTTCAATTAGGTTCTTTAATTAAAGAGAAGATTAAAAATAATTCTTTAGCTTTGACCACTCTTGAACTTCGAGAACTCGATATTGACACTGCAGGAAGATCCGTAAAAAGTGTTACGACCCCCAGAGACCTTGTATGAAGGGGTTGATGACAGTGGACGAGATAAAAAAGGTATGCAGAGACCGGTGAGCTTAGCTTGGCTACTCCGTTAAAGACAAAGTAAGACTCTTTTAGCAGTAGGTTAGAAATTAAAGGTATTGTGTACGAACGAACGAAACAACTTGACTATTTTGATTTCACGTTCTGTATAAGAGACTACAGAAGTGGCGCACAAGACGAAACTACATTTAAATAGAAGGACTATCTATATAGGGAAGATTGATCCCATAATCATCTAAGTTCAATATATGAGATCTATATTCGTATCACATTACAATGTTATCATCACGCCAAGTTTTCTAATATTCCAATATGTTGTTATAAGCCGATATCACTCAACACACAATGCCTGCGCGAGAACGAAGTGTTTTAACACTAGGTTCCCACTGCCCACCCTACTGTGTACGGGATAAAGCGTGAAGCTGATTTATTTTATTTTATTTTTTAGTATGTAAAAAAGTTTTGTATACATGTTATCTTTATTCAGTAGCTATTCCGTACTTGCGACTTTATTACCGAGTTTAAATGGAAGTTAATGGAGCACCTATTTATTCTTTTTACCCATTTTGAACGCAAAAACAGTCGATTATATCGAATAAATTAAACTAATGTAATATAGCCTATAGCGTTCCTCGATAAATAGATTATCTAATATGAAATATATTTTTTCAAATTGAACCAGTAGTTTTTGAGATAAACTCGTTTAACCAATTAAATTCTTCGGCTTATAAATCTGATATAAATATTAATATAACTATAGCAGTGTGATATCAAGATTGTGATGTAAAACATATTATCGCTGTGCTCCAAAGAGATTAGGTTTTTTATAATTTCAACGAGCAAAGCTGACGGTGTTAGTCGATAATATAAATAAATTAACTGGCAAAATAATATATATATGTAATTAAGTAGAAAAATATGTAATTTTTGTTAATATATGTTTATTAACAAAAATTACATATTTTTCTACTTAATTACATTTTTCTACTATCTTATGCTACTTAAGCTTTTCTTCTAAATATTCTTATATTCCTAAAGGTTATAAAAAAACTGCCATTCAACAATTATCGCGCTATATTTTGCTAAATAATTCTTCTAAAGATGAATGATTATGAAGAAGAAATAATATTTAAATATTGGCTAGTAATTTTTCAAAAGGTACCTAAGTGTAAAATATAGTGTTTTATCACTATCAAAATATAATATAAAAATTTCGCTACTAAATTATGACAGTCCATCCAAATTCTAAGGCATACCAGAATGACACAGTACGGAACATATAGTTTTGAACCACTTCTGAATAGAAGCATTCTGATAATTGCAAAAGTAAATCCGTCTGTCCATTTCGTACGTTTTAAAGGCTAAGCCAACAAAGTGATTTTGGCAAAGCTTTGAGGCGGTTTAATAAAACTATGTAACGAAGGGAATATTTTATTTTTAAAAACATATTTAAAAACAATGGAACCGTTTTTGTTAGTTTTAGGTGAAAAAATAATATTTTTTTTCTTACTTTTCTTCTGTTATGTTTTAGCTTTTTTCATACTTTACTACATAAAAAAATTAAGAACATTATAGTCTATTTTATAAACTTGCAGCGCGTTAAACTCTTAATTCTTATACTCAAGCTTAGGCTATGATATCAGTAGCTATAATATGTATTAATTACCTCTATATTATTTTTGTCTAAGTCGTACCGGAGTGTGAAGGCGTCTGACTGTAAACGCAAACGTTGCGAGTTCGATTTCTTATCCGGAGAAATATGTGTGAAGCTGCAACAAAAAAAAATGACAAAAACAAAAAAAACAACTTATTTATGTTGTTAGTTAGCATCTCTGTAGAAAGATTTTTACAAATTTCCGCTACCCAAAGATAATTACTAAGAATTATCGTCTGGCAAGATAGAATGCTATTTATTAATATTTGTAACATTTTTAAAGTGTTATTCCACACTTAGGAAAGAAATATACTTATTTAGAAAACGTATAAAAATTTGAACATACCGGGACTCGAATCCGCGCCTCCTGGAAACCGACCAGGCGCCTATTGCCAGATAATTCTTAGTAATTATCTTTGGGTAGCGGAAATTTGTAAAAATCTCCATACAGAGATGATAACAACATAATAATAATAATAATAATAATACTTTATTGCACATGAAAATATATATATATATACAATTACAACATAGATAAGTTGTAGTAAGTGTATAAAAATTTCGACGTAGCTTGTTGAGAACGTATGGGTTAGTAATCAGAGCGCCTGGTCGGTTTCCAGGAGGCGTGGGTTCGAGTCCCGCTACGTTCAAATTTTTATACGTTTTCTAAATAAATATTTTTCTTTCCTTAGTGTGGAATAACACTTTAAAAATGTTAAAAATATTAAAAATGTTAAAAATTCTGGTCTGTCCAATTTCTGCAACGCGACGTTCAAATCTTAGAACAAATTTTTAAAAAATCCTAAAACCATCAAATATCACGTACACATATGTACGTATTAAAAAATATTATTGAAGTAAAAAAAACAAACACCCTATATACAATATAACTCTAATCATTTTAAATCTCATAATTCGTATTAGACAACAAGTGATACAGTACGTACGTACTCATATTTAATAACCGTGAACGAGACAGACAAAGTTCAATAGTGAACAACTGACGTTCATGTGCTAACTCCACAACTTATTCAATTCCGCGGCAGATGGCCACCAACTGTGTGAATTTCTAGCGAACTAGGAATATGTCTGGAAGTACTTTATATGTAATTCTCATTTGTGTTGAATTCATATTTTGGTTTAACACACAGATTTAGAAAAGGAAGCTTAAATAAAATATAAACACTAGCGCTCCGCTCTCGGCTTCGCCAGCGGTTAAGTAGTTTTGGCGTGAAAGTAGCAAACATACATTCACATAATTATTTGAGCTTCATGTAATATATTTATTTTATATTTAACAGGAGACGCGACAGATTGTGGGTTCAATTCCCACTCGAGGAAATGAAATATTTAATATTTTCATCTCTTCGCTCAGGTAGCAAGACAAAGCAAGGCGTTGAGTTACACTACTCAACACGCAATGCTAGAGGCAAAAGTGGAAAACTGCCTTAATGGGAACGGAATACCTTTACACTAGATTCCGCGGTTCCTCCTGCCCAGCCTCTTATGTGTGGGATACAGCGTGAAGCTAAAGAAAAATAACATAATTTATTTTATAAAATAACAACGACATGCCTTGTTTTACCACAACCATCACGTGTTCAGTCACGCACTTTGCTACTTTGCACTTTGGATTCCGCTCAACAGATGATGTCTCTAAAATAATCAAAAAGTGGCGAATAGCGGCGTGTCACAACACTAATCGTGTATATCTATTATACCTTTATATAGAAATAGATTAGCAGGATCAAGCAGTTACTTCCTGCTTTTTTTCTTTTTTTTTATGGAAACGACAAGGCAAACGAGCGTTCGGGTCACTGATGGTAAGTGATCACCGCCGCCCACGACCCCGTGCAACACCAGAGGAGCTACAGGCGCGTTGCCGGCCTTTAAGAAGGGTTGGGCGCCGGAGCCCGGCATTACCTGATGCGAAACGCAGTGACATAAAGCCACTACTTCACGCCGGTTTTAAATGCCGGGGGTGGTAATGGTCCGGTCGAGTCTACCCATGCGTGTTGCCATTGCTGGCGACGTGACTCTACCACACGTACTTTAGTCGCCTCTTACGACACCACCAGTACCAGGATGATCCT
>DWLH01002450.1:0-10784 GCA_018249795.1 Heliconius telesiphe telesiphe | reverse complement strand
AGAGCGCCTGGTCGGTTTCCAGGAGGCGCGGGTTCGAGTCCCGCTACGTTCAAATTTTTATACGTTTTCCAAATAAGTATTTTTCTTTCCTAAGTGTGGAATAACACTTTAAAAATGTTTAAAAATAAATATAAGGATTATCAAAACTGGGATTGAACTCACAACCATTCCGTGTTTATTCAGAAACCGTCCTACAATGTTATTATGTCCTCTTTTTCAATTCTTGATACGAATTTTCGACAACTTACTTTAACTATATTATTTCTTAAGAAATACATGTAAAACCAAATGTAAAAAAATGTTTATTTGGCATTATAGTTCGCCAGTTGGCGCCATCATTAAGGAGGGTTATTGTGGGAGCATTACGAAGCAAATATTGTATTGGTTGCCTATATTAGTAGTGTGGGGATCGTAGAAAGCTTTTCTTTGTATTTGGTTTGGTTCGACAATTTTTTTTGTAGAAATTAGTGTATAATATAAAATGATATTTCATGTTTTATATGATTATTATAAATATAAATTAAATTTAATATTAATCATAATTTTTCGAGAAAATATTAAATATACCTATCTGAGATTTTTAATTTGATTTAACTTAATTTTACTGTATTTTAAATTTGAATAAATGAGGCCAGTCGTGGTGCAGAAGCACAAACGTGGCACTTGATGGGAACGGAGTGTCTTAATACTAGGTTCTCAGGGTCCCTCTGCCTACCCTGCTTTGTGCAATATGGTGTGGACCTAAAAAAATATTAAATTTTTTTAGATATAATTTAGTTTACAATACAAAGTATATTTAACACAATAAAATATTGAAATTCACACCTTTTGTTTACCTGATATTTAATAATAATATTTTAAATTGTTATTCATAAATTATATTGTAAATTACCTATATCATTGTAAATATGCTAAGATTTAATATATAAAGTTCAAGACTTCAGCGGATTATAAATTAATGACTTATAGTAGAAAAGTTAATAATTATTTTCTACTATATATCTTGATAACATTAGATTATTAATAAGTTTAAAAGTTAATAATAATCAATAATGTTATCAAGATAAAATTCTTGTTTGGTAAAACTTGCTAATCTGAAGAACTATTGGTTTGAATTAAATAAAAACCTTAACGTATTATTCAAAACACAAAATTTTATCAGTTAAGGCTATAACTACATCACGATAAACACATATTCGTAGATGTAACACACTATAACTGCGGTCAGATATCAACTATTACTTTAGCTTATTTTTTATTAGCCTTATTAAGTTAGTATCTAATACAAATTCGCACTTAATCAAGCACAAATCATTTTAACCCTTAACTATGACGTGAAAACTTTTGAAATTACCTAAATTCCGCTTTTATACACGAATTTGGTAATTTTCCAAGTGCCGGTGGCAATTTAATATAGCAGAGGTGACCCCTACCTTCTCTCATTAGCTATTAACATTTTAATTGAGAAATGGCTGAAACTCAGAGAGCCCTCGTTAACAAACTTGTAATAATTTAAAAATATTGATCAAAATGTCTAATAAGTATTTCCTTTTGATTTATATATTCTTTTGAACTGAAATAAAAGTAATATGTTTATTATAGTTCATACTAATATAATAAATCGGTTAAGTGCAAATTCGATTCACTCACACAGGCTTCCGTGCCAATATCAGGATTGTAGGTCAACGAAAAGTACAACTTAAAAGCATAAAACGATTATCAGCTTTTATAAGTTGTACTTTTTACGATTAATTATATATTTAAGTTTGCGAGCATGTGCATTATATTGTATTAAATTAAAAACAAAGATATATTTCTGCATTTTCTTTTCGTTCTATTTTGGTGCCAAATTTCATAACTGTAGGTAAACGGATAGTACCCTATAGGTATGGTTACGCGGCGAATCATACAAAATGCAAGAAAATCGATGCGACTCATATCTTTCGATTGCGTTGACGAAGCTTATTTTTTTTACTTTAAATGTCTTTTTTTGTGATTGGAAAATGATGCGGGATTGTGCAATACCGAGATTGGAAGCCCTTAACACCACTCGGGAGAATGAATTATTTTCATTTCTCCGTTCTGCCTCACGAACAAAGTTCCACCATTTAACATACAACGTCTCGAAAATTTCAGCGCTTTGAGGGAACCGATTGCCTCTGCCCAACCTGATCTGCGGTAAAAAAGATGGTACAGATGGCTTTTTTTCATTATAAATAAGTTTTTTTTCTCCTGAGTAAGAAAGTTAGAAAGTACTTAAAAAATAATATAATTTGTAAGCCTAACATATAATTTATCTTTGAGAAAGCACTTCATCTTTCAGTACAATAGTGAGCATTTAAGTGACACATAAATAAAATATCAGCCCTTGTTGTTTGACCTCGGGATCAAATTCTGTACGCCTATCTTATCTTGTATACTGGACAGATCGATTTATGTTATAATAGACAGTCTATTCTAAAGAGATTTTTTTTTTATTTTAGAGAGAGATTTTTTTTTCATTTCAGAGACTTTTTTTTTATTTCAGAGTAGAAAGTGGAGTGCAAAGTGCTTGAAAACTAGGTTCTTTTTGCCCACCCTACTATATTCGGGATACAGTGTGAAGCTAAAGAAACCGGTAAAGTGCTAGTCAGACTCGCCCACCGAGGATTTTTACTAATTTCATGATTATAAGTCAAGTATAAGTAAATCTTATAATAATTGAAAACCTCAAGTTTGATGAAAGGAACTATAAATATAAGTTTGTAATATTTTTTTTCTGTGATATACTTATAAATTTTATTTTTTCTTATGAATTGCATAAATGTAGGTCCAGGGGAAGTACGCTACATATAAGTTTTGATTACACGGCAAACGTCATCAAAATGCAGCAAAATCGATGTGTAAATGATGATACCTTTTGATTGTGTTGACATAAAAAAATGTTTTTTTTTCTGTGTTTCGACGGATATACTATCTATTTTCTACTCGGACACCTATATTATTGATATTAATTTCAGCTCGATACCTTTACGTAATCTCGAGATAAATGATCAGAAGGGCAGGTGGACAAGAAAGTGATCCTATACAGTTTCCGTTTTTACCTTTTGAGATACGGAACCCTATAAAAATATGTTACAAATTTTGTATCAAATAAAACCTATACATAAAATGTTTTAAAATATTTTATCACTGTAAGGTGCACAGCGTGAAATCGAGTTCTTTCTGTAGCTGCACCAGTTCAATTCTAACAATAACTTCGGAAACTGAAACATTGTAAACATTTCCAGAGAAAAGAATTCTGCAAAATCCATCCTTATGGATGAAATCTGTTTTAATATTTGATACTAGTATTTACTTGCGGCTTTGCCATTATCCTTTACATTCCACCACTCAACACGTAATGTTTCGAATTAAAGCAGAAAGCGGAGAACGGATTATCTTTTTTTTTAATGGAAAGTACAAGGAAAACGAGCACAGTCGGTGATCACCGCCGCTCAGGTCCCGTGTAACACCAGAGGAGCTACAGGTGTTTTGACGGACTTGAAGGTGGAGATAGTTATTTTTTTGAAGGTAACCAAATCGTATCAACTTAAAAACACTACCGCAGATAGGCCACTCGTAAGGTTATTTTATCTGCCCTATTATGCAAGAAAATGTGAAAAAAAGCATACAAAATTCAATACTAACAACATGCATTTCAAGCATAAAAATTTTCATCACAATAATTCGACTTACGTTTAATCTGTACCTAATAAATAAAGTTATTTAATAATAGCAAAAACAATCATAACATCTTAAGACGCTTAGCTGTTGGATCAAGACCCGGATGCAGAAGGCAGTATTAGGAGGAGGTTCCTCTCTCTCGACCCTGTCCCGCCATCGGAAGATTATTTTTTTATATTTTTAAATTTAGTTATTTTCTATATTTATTTATGTTTAAAAATAGAAAAAATATTTCTCTTTCATAATAAAAGTATTTATAGGTACTATAAGTATGTAGAGATTTGTAACTTGAAAGTCATGTTTATTTCTTAAGCTTAAAATTAACTACAGAGTATGTAATATTTAATCAAATTGCGCTTTAATGCTCTTAGGATACGTTTTACGAATGTGCATTTAGTTTCGAATGTTAATTATTACCTAGCTTTATTTCATTTAAGTGTTAGAGATAAGCAAAAGTACTTATTTAGAAAACGTATAAAGATTTGAACTAAAAAAAAATAAAAAAAAATTATACGCTGTCTAAATAAGAAATATATAATTTTTCTTTCCTAAGTGTGGAATAACACTTTAAAAATGTTAATCAATCAAAAAGACATACCGTAAGAAATTGAAGAATTATACTAGTATTTATATTTATGTTTTTAGTATGGCGCCAGTCGTGGTGCAGGGGCACAAAGCAAATCGACTGGTTGTGGGTTTGATCCCCACTCGAGGAGATGACATATTTACTTAAATTTATATTTCCATTTCTTTGCTCTGGTGTCGAGGCAAAGCGCGGCGTTGAGTTCTGCCACTCAACACGCAATGCCTCCAGACTTCGGTAGAAAGTGGGGAATGGAGTGTCTTAACACTAGGTTCCCTCTGCCTACCCTACTGTGTGTGGAATACAGCGTGAAGCTGATTGATTGATTGATTTATATTTTTATAATTATAATGGTCGTCTTTCAAAATATTGTGTGTATGGACTTTAAGACGTAAAATGGCAAAATTCTATATTTTCTCAATTCTATAGGAATTTCAAGAAATCATATTAAGACCTCCCCTACCCTCTCTAATCTACCTACAAGCCAAATTTCCACTTTCTAAGTTTTTCTTGTCTGTGCGCAGAACACGACTGAGTCAACAAAGAACCTGTTAATATATCAATCTATTTGTATTAAGATTCAAAACGTTTGCACTACAAATAGTTACTAGTTTCTATTTAAATATATTTAATACTAGTGACCCTATTATTTATTTACTCATCTGAATTATTTTCATGTTGTAATAACATTATTAGTTTAAATACAATATTTACATTCATTAATTATTTGATAATATTAATAATTTCAATGTTGTCGAACAAAATGCATGAAATGACTTTTTTAATTTATAAATCGATTGAAATAAAACAAATACTAAATGTTAAGGGAAGCCAAAATAAAATATTGAAAACTGCATTTAAATTGAAAAGATTGGCATCTATTTACATAATAAATGCCCCCAATAATATCTCTTATATGTTATCTTTTTTTTTCATATTCTTTATGTATGTAAACACAAATATAAAAAAAAATCAGAAGCAAGTGTTTCATAAGAATCGTTTGTATATAAAATATGATAATGAACACTGTCTTTCTTACTTTTTAGTACAACATTGCCACTAATTTCCCTCCTTTATGCGAGGGGTCTGGTCTTGTAATTAGCTTGACTGAGCTCATTATAATTATGCGGCGGCTTCACGCCCTCGTGGTGTAGTCTACTTTTGCCAATACTATCTCTAATTGAACGTGAAGACAGTAGATACAAATTTTAATTATTTGAATTTGTAGTATTGGTTTAATATAAACTCCCGGTACCTGGTAGGTATCCTCTGTCTAATATATTTCTAGCTTTTTTTATTATTTTGTTACGACTTTAAGCACTTCGCAAAGCCACACATCTGTACTAATATAATAAAGCGAAAGAGTTTGTTTGTTTGTTTAAACGCTGAGATTTCTGGATCTACGGGGCCGATTTACTTTTTTTTTTATTTGTATGAAAGCTACATTCATCAGAAGTGTGATTACGTTTCGGTTTAATTCTTAGTTAGCTTTAAATAATGAAATACAAAAACATTCAGTTTTATTAGTTCTAAAATAAAGTCCGCGATACCCTATATCTATCTCTCATAAATAAGTCACAATAAGGCGTTTTGTGGCATAAAATAATTGAAAATTGCAAGGTGATATTTCTATGTTTTTAATTTAACAAATATACTTCGAAACTTACTAGCAAAAGTAATTCCTCCTAAGAAAAATGTATCGAGATAAGCTTTGGCTTCTAATTTGGACGTATACTTTTTGAGAAAATGTTAAATTAAAATAATTCAACGTTCTATTTACAGCCGCAAGCCTAGGCTCGAGTCTCGCGGGGGCGCCCTTGCTGCCGATTTCCCAACGAAATGCTTGCACTTCCTCAAAATTATGAAAAATGATTTAAATATATAAATTATATAATCAATCTTATTACAAATGCTGCATAATAAAAAAAATATATGTGGAATGCGGGCGAGGCCGCGAATGTGCCTCTAGTATTTCATATATAAATAGATATGTATAAATTGCTATAATTTTTTTATATTAGTTCATCCACTTAACAAAAAATCATAATTGGTTCATAATATCATATACGCAGTTATAATCCGATCTCAGAAGTCCTAAACTAACAAAGACGGTAACTAATGTAATTTAGTTTAATATTAACGTTGATATGAACCGTATCTATGTTTATAGTAATGTTTTTCTAGTTTTTTATTTATTTATTTTATTATTATTAATTAACCTCCTGCAATTTAATGCACCACCCCCCATCTTTTTTTATACAACTCCAACGACCAAAGGCTGCCTGGAAGAGATCGCTCTAAGCGATAAGCCCGTCGTATTATACATGTTATTTCTGTTTGTTTTGTATATAATTTGTGTAAATTTGTATGTGCTTTATTATGTATTGTATTGTAATAGAAACTGTTTACAATATTTATTTAGAAAATACCATGACACGACGGCCTCGACATTTAAATTCTAAAATTATTAATTAAATGTCACATATTATAATACAAATCACAATTATTTTAATTCAAATATTATTTCAATGGAAAACTAACCAACATTTCCAAATAACAAGCCCGCAAATTTGTTGCTCTAAAATTTTAGTACAAATAAGTCTACACAAATAAAATCAACGCCAGCGTAGTGCAGTAGTACGGTGTATGACTGCAAACGCGATTGTTGTAGATTCAATTCTAACGAGAAAGATACTAATATTTATAAGTGTTTTGTAGACAACTCGCAGACTTAACTTACAATGGTTCTACGACGAAACGAAGTGTCTAGTGATATTTTTTTTTCCCGTTCCCCACTTTCTGCCGAAATCTGGAGGCATTGCGTGTTGAGTGGCAGAACTCAACGCCGCGCTTGTCCTCGACACCAGAGCGAACTCACTCTTTGTGCCCCTGCGCCACGACTGGCCTCAAGATGACTAGTGGTACTTGTACCTCATAATCAATTAAGGACAGCGAAAAAGGTTTTATTCAATCCGTCTAGTAGATCCTAAGAGGCGCTAACTATAAGGCAATATAGGCAAGGCTTAAGGGTAATATTTTTATTAATTTATTCGAAAATTGGGCGGATACTGACTCTGCAGTTTAGGAGAAAAGTGAGTGGAGAAAGAGTGAATTGGCTTTCTTGATTTTTCAACTAAATCACCAGTTTAAATTGCCTATAAAACTGTACGTTTATTTAGTATTTATTTTATATAAAAATATGTAAGGCGTCGACTTCAATTTCAATAACTTCAATGGAAATTAATTAATATTGCTATTAAAAGTTAACTTAATAATTATATGAAACAATTTATACTCATGAGAAACCTATATAACGTTATAAGTTCTTTGATTATCACGAGGGCAAAATACAGTCAGCTCATTCTGCAGGATTCCAGGGGAGTACGCGAGGCAATTAAGAAATCATTGGCGGTAGTTTGATATAATAATTATAAAAACTGACGGACGAATGCCTCAGTCTACTCGTGACCACGGATTATTGCAAAGTGTTCAAAATGTCGGGTTTCCAAATATGTATAATCTATCTATATATATAAAAGGACATGTACCTGACTAACTGAGGTAAGACGCAAGCACAGCCGTAACCGCTGTGCGTAGAAACGTGACATTTGGAGAGATATTTATTTTCATAATCTGGACATCCACTAAGGGATTTTGAAAAATTTTAACGCCAAAGGGATGAAATAGGGGTTGAAAGTTTGTATGGATTTTTTTTTAAATCGGCACCTTGAACACGTGTTTCATGGTGTTTTAGAATTCACCCCCTAAGGGTTCAAATAAGGGGTTGAAAGTTTATATGGAAAAAACTTTAAATCGCCATCGATTTTTATAAAATTTTTAATTCAGACTGTTAAAAATATTTTGATTGGTCACGTGTTTCGTGGTTTTTCTTAGAATTCACCCCTAAGGGTGTAAATAAGCGGGCGAAGCCGCGCGCGCCCGCTAGTACTAAATATACGCGATTAATCCGATTAAATAGTTTAATTTAAAATCTATATATCGTCGTTTTAATTTATCGGTAATAATTACACAATTTCAAAATATCTTTTATTTAAGGTTTCAGCAAATCTTATATACTTACCAGCTCAATCGAGGCTGTTAACCATGTCAAAAATTTCTACGCTAATATAGGGAAAAATACTAAATGTGATGCTCACTTTAAAGATGTTACAGTAAGAATACCGGCATTGCATTGACTATCATTAAAATTGCTATCGCTATTCTTACAAGGTTTGTAGCCCGAGCTTATCCTACCAAATTCTTCAGTGAGGCCAGTCGTGGTACAAGAGTGTTACTGTAAACAAGTTGTTGGTACTGTAAACAAGTTGTTAGTACAACTTGTGGCTCATACCAGGAAATTAAATATTTAATAAATTTATATTTCCATTATATTTGAGTTAAGCCAAAGCGCGGAGTTGGGTTCCGTCACTCAACATGCAATGCTTCCAGAATTCGGCAGAAAGTGGGGAAAAGAAGTGTCTGAATGGGAACAGAGAGTCTTAACATTTGTTCTCTGGTGCCAGGTTTTGCGTAAAGGAAAATGTTGAGATTTTTTGAGCCTATTTTATTGTATTATGATTTCAAGCTTTTTTCTCGCACTCTCTTTAGTGGTAAAACACTTCGTTCACACTGACATTTACACATGTGTGTTGAGTGGTATAACTAATCGCTGCGCTTCCTAATCGAATATTTTTATATAACAACTTATATAAAACCTTAAACAAAAGCACCTATCGTTAAATAATCGGAAAATACAGCACAGAGTACAAGTCATAATTTTTGTTCGCGTACGTCGCGTCGTAAGAAAAGTATTTTAAGATGAAATCGTATTCGTATGAAGAAAATAAAATACGTTAAAATCCACTTGTTCTTATTCACGTGAATGTTTCTAAGAAATTATTAAACGCGAAACTCGTATAAAAGAACAGTATAATAGAAAAATCTTTGAGAAATGTGTTTTATTGAATTCAAATACCTGCTAAAGTTATTTTGAATGAACAAATAAGCAAATAGCTTCTCGCCATTTTTATATGCTGTATCCTCGTATCCTCCTAGTGCTAAGACGCTACGCGCACAGCTTTCGAGACATTGTCTCATGACTGCGTGTTGACTACTTGTTTAATGGTGGAACTCTGTATCTTGTCACCAGAGTGGGTAAATGAAAATAATTCATTCCCCCTGGTTAAAATCAAACCCACGACATGTAAGTGATTTCCCGAACAATAACAATAATATTTAATAAATAATGCTTTGGCTCGTGATGTGTCTAGTGGTTAGAACCTTTTATCGTTGTGATAGACCTCGAAGTTCTTCCGAGGAAAAGCCAAGAGCGCGTCCTATCTTCCTCACCACTATAACTGCGAGCTAGTTATAGTAAAAGGAAGAAAGCGCAACGGCACCACCCCGCCCCTACACCGTGAATTTCTGCTAGACCGTGGATTCTACAGTCGTAATTGAACTCTCCTGGACGTTTGTGTGTGATTTTTCTGAAGGTAATTGTACGCTTGTTTATAATCAGATTATATTAGAATGGTGTTTCGTAATAGTGATTGATTTGTGAGATCAATATAAGTCTATGGATATATTAGTTAAACGCACGGCACGCACCCGTAGTCGCTTCTCGAGTGTTTTCTCCGTTCAAACAAGTTATTAGAACAATAGGCGGACACTACTACATACCAGAGTTCCAGGACATAAAATAGCACCACACACCTGTATGAGACGAGAGGATACCCTTACATACACCGGAGCTGGTACATAAAATAGCATCATACACCTACTAATCATATCCCAAGTCGTGGAACCACAATGGTATACATTTACACAAGCATAGTCCATGTACCACGAGCGCACTGCGAGACGGCATCAGTCAGTACATGCCAAGATAATGTCGCTATAACAGTTCGCATAAGCCCATCACGTCAACTTCCACGACGTCAAGCAACAGTCAACATTATAATATTGGTCAAAGCGCACTTTGATCCGCAATATATGTCGCCTCCACACATATTTTGCCTTTATAAGAAATTTGATCTATGATTTTGAATGGCTTTATTTTATAACAAAAATTTTATTAATTATTTTGTTTGAAAAAACACTTTTTCATTTAATGAAAAATCTCTTTTATTTTATTTATATTAGGTTTTTACAGAGTAGTTAAACTATGCTTTCATTTAAAGTTTAGTAGTATTTTTGTAGCAGTAGGTGTTTATGTTATTGATATCTATTCGTAACTGCGTCACACGTAATACAATAAGTACAAAAATCATGAAATAAAAATAATAATCTTACGACTAAATTGTTGAGGAATCCTGATATTTTTTTTATGTATGGGCTTGTAACATTTTACCCTTTATGCTGCTTCCGTAAAATGAGCGTAGTTGCTTCCATCCTTTATACATTTATAAACATATCAAACTGATAACTTCCTTTTTTCAAGTCGGTTAGTAAAACCAAACAATAGAAGCCAATACCGCGTTCCATGTATGACTTCAAA
>DWLH01002449.1:0-10787 GCA_018249795.1 Heliconius telesiphe telesiphe | reverse complement strand
GAAGTACCTAGATGTGAATAAAGGCCGTGGCCCTCTCTTATTTTTAAAATCGTTTTAATTTGTGTCATGCCATCTATTTGGAAGCGACCCTATGTAGTGCCAATGTTCAAGACCGGTGTCAGACATAATGTACAGAATTATAGACCAATCTCTAAGCTGTGTGTCATAGCAAAAATTTCGAAAAGATTATATATGATTCCATTTTTCCCTAATTACGTACTGTCGTAATAGAACAACAGCATGGGTTTGTTATCCAAAAATTAACTGAGTCTGATCTCTGTGAATTGGTTAATCGAGTGTCTTCATCTATGGATGAAGGTTTTTAGGTGGATGTTATGTATACGACTTTTGCAAGGTCTTCAATAAAATTTCTCATTCGATCCTTATAAACATACCAAAGGAAGTCGGTATACATGTAGTCAAGCATCGTAGTCAAGCAGTTATAGTCAAGGGTCATTGCTCGTCTTTCGTTCCTGTTACATCAGGTGGTCCCTAGGGGTCTCATGTTGGCACTTTACTGTTTAATTTATATATAAATTATGTCATCCATAAAATTAAATATTCATTTATCTTTCTATACGCAGACGATATGAAAATTTGTAGAAGGATTTTGTCTATATCTGATTGTTTACTTTTACAGGAAGATCTTATTATTCTAAGCTTCTACTGTAAGAAAAATTCTTTATTCTTTAATCTTAATAAATGTAGTGTCATCTCTTTCATTCGTAAACCCTATCCTTTTGCATTTGACTATCGTCTTGACGGTACTGAGATAATCCGAGTGTCTGAGGTTAGATAAAGAAAAGTAAGTTTATTGTCTAGATGTATACCCTGAGTATACATCTAGACAATCAACTTACTTTTAATTTACATATGAACAGAACGTGAGCTGGACCATATCATATTCTTGGCTTGGCTTTATCTTTAGAATTTCCAGAGATTGTAATAAAACAAGCAATTTGATTGGTTTGATTTTGTACAAATCTTTTGTTAGACCTATTCTTGAATACGGTTCTACTGTTTGGAACCCACACTATAAACATATATTAACCGGTTAGAAACTGTTCAAAATAAATTCAACAAATTTATACATTTTAAAAACAAACCTTAAATGAATCTTATGATTGTTTTAAAGTATTATCACTCGCCGATAGAAGATTAATCAGAGACCAACTTTTATTATTTAAAATAATAAACAATCATATGAACTCCCCGTTCGTTTTAAGCTGCATTTATTTCAGATGCCAACGAAGAGTTATGTGTAAACCAATACTATTTAATACACCCATTAATAGAAACCAGCACGGACAAAATATCTTTGTCAATAGAGCCTGCACCAGTTATAATAAATTGTTTGCCAGTATTGATATCTTTAAAAACAATGATGTAAATGATTTAAAAAAAAGCTAATGAAATGTTTTAATTGTGATTAATTTTCAGTATTTCTTATAAAGTTTTTTATTTTTTTTTATTTTACTTAATTACTTTTTTTTCTTTTTAATATATTATCATGTATATTTTATCATGTGTTTTTATCTGATAATTTTTATTTGATTATATGTTATTGTTAGTTATCTGTAATTTTTTTATGTGGAAACTTGATTGGACTGTGTATTATTTTAAAATTAGTAATGTTTTTGATTTTTATATTCTGTTTGTTTCTCTAATAAAAATACATAAATAAAAAAATCCTACTAACGGCCCATTCGCGGCTTCGCCCGCATACCACTTATAATTCTTTTATTATGCTGCATTTGCCATAACATAATCAATATAAATTATACAATCAATAATTTTGAGACACCACTACATAGCTGCTTGCGAGGACGCAATGGGCGGCAAGGGAGAAGACTTGTGCTCATGCTTGCGGCCGTAAACAGAGCGTTGAATTATTTTAAATTTACATTTTCTTAAAAGGTATACGTTTAAATTACATGCTGTAAAAGCCAAAACATATGTTCACAATATTTCTTCTAACGAGCTTAAAGCAATTAGATGGCGTTCAATATTATTGTTATTTCGTTATTTAAGGCTAACTAAGACTTACACTATAACAAAATCAAAAATAAGTAAATAGGACCAGTAGATCCAGAGATATTAATTAGCGTTTAATCAAAAAAACAAGCAAACTCGTCCGCTTTATTATATTAGTACTTACGAGTATATACTATATGTATATAAGAATTATTCCTAAATATCATATCTGCAAAACTTACTTGACTAATGCTACGTAATCTAGATCATTGAAATGCAAAGTGCACTTGGTTTCACATATGTCCTTTAGTATTGCTAATGCGGAAAATAAATTTATGCTGAACACGACGCCTTTCTGCAGACTTTCGTTGCTCCCTGGGTATTAATATTTCAAGCACTCTCATAACTTTCATTAAACCATTTGAAAATACTTCATAGTGCATGTATGAGAGTATTTTTTCGTACAAATATCTTCTTAAAATCTATAATACTTCTTGTATACTGTAACAAAACAAACAAAATGTATATTTATTTCAATTTATATTTCCATTTCTTCGCTCTGGTATCGAGACAAAGTGCGGCAATCAGTCACCACTCAACACGGAATATCTCCAGAATTCGGCGGAAATTGGGGAACAGAGTTTCTTAACGCTAAGTTCCCTCTGCCTACCCTGTGTGCGGGACACAGCGTGAAGATGATTTTAAAATTTAGAATAACATAAAAAATAGTAACAAAATATGAATGTATGATTTATATATTTTTTGGTCTCTCTGTTTGTTTGCTTATCCGTGTGTTCATTAGTCTGCTTGTGTACTTATCCGTTTCTCTGTTTGTCCGTTGAAACTGTTTTGTTCTGTTTGATTTTGAAGACTTTCACACTTGATGTAGAGCAGTTAGGGCTTAGCTAAGCTATAAAAAGAAAAAAAATACCTCATTTACAAAATTTACTGAGCGTGATCAATATTTTCCATTGGCATATAAAAATTGAAACATATCTGAAACATCTGAACAGTCATAATAGTCTAGCTTAACTTTTGTGAAGATGGTATTTAATACCATTTTCACAAAAGCTATTTAGCGTGATGATTATAATTTAGTGATATATAAAAATTTTAGATCTGAAACATCTGATGAACAACCTTAATAGTCTAGCTAAACTATAAGAAATATTAAAATGCCGCCTTATGATAATTTGTTTATTATGATAAAATAAAACCATTTAGTACCTACGTTGTTTCTTTCTACAGAAAGATGTCACTAAACTTATTTTAATTGCATACAATACATAATAAATCGTTGGGCTCTCTTGGTGGTTTTGTATTACTTTGTGTTTTTTGGTATATTTTCGCGATTTAGCTTTATTATCCCTATTTACAAAGGAAGGGGCCAGTGTTCAAGATTGTGGTAGTTATAGGGGCAATAAGCTTATGAGTCATACTATGAATCTCTTTGAGTGCATGATCGACTTCAGGCTATACCGAGAGCGTACTATCAATGAATCTCAATATGAATTTCAGCCAGGATCGGGTACTATGGACGCCATTGTCGCCCTCAGGACTTGGATGGATTTTACATACAGGGAAAAATGTGTGCAGAAGACCTTTGACTGTGTGCCTCGTCAGTGTATCTGGTGAGCATTGCGATCCAAAGAGATCCCTGCGGCCTATATTGAGATAGTTAGGACTACTGTTGGCGACGCTAAACCCTTCCAGATTATAGTAGGGGCTCACCAGGGCTCGGTCTTAGTCCGTTCTTATTGAATGTAGTGCTCGGCTCACATCCAAGACCAGCCTCCATGGCTGATGGTATAGCACTCATTGACGAGAATCGACTGATACTGAAACTGATACTGGAAAATTAACCTCTGTAAGGATACGCTTGAGAACGATGTTCCTTAACTAAATGTGTAGAAGACCGAGTATATGGCCTGCGGAAGCCCGGACTCGAGTATTATCCACATAGGTCCTGAACCAGCCGTTAAGTTAAGTACCTTTAAAGTTTAAGTACCTTGGATCCGTTATGCACGAGTCTGGAGGCATCAATCAAGATGTCAATAACCGGATAAGCGCCGCTCTGGGCCAAATGACGGGCATTTGGCCCAGATAGCGCTTATCAAGTCACTGGTGTGGTCTGCGATCGCAAGATACAGCCCAAACAAGAGCATCATACGACCAGTTTTTTCATACGGCAGTGAATGATGGTCAGCACTATCTTGGCACACTTAGGATCTTCACGTCACGGAAATAAAGATGCTGAGATGGATGTACAGCGTAACGCGGTCGGTACCGCTTACGTAACACATTAATTCGAGGTAGTTTTAGTGTCCTTGATGTAGCGAATAAGGACCAAGAGCGTCGCCTGCGATGGTTTGGCCACGTTACTCGCCGGCCTTAGAACTATGTCGGATGCAAGTGCCTTGCTATATCAGTCCCTGGAGTAAGACCTCTTGCACGTCCAAGGAAGCGCTGGTTGGATGTCGTGATGCAGGACATGAGAGCTAATGGTCTTACTACCGAGGACGCTAATTCATATTTTAATGAATTACTTAATAAAATATATTTAAAAAATATATATGTATAATAGGACATTTTATACACTGCAATAAATACTAGTATACAATTCAAAATATTTCAGACTAAAGCATAAAAAGCGTATTAGTAGAGCAGCTGACGATGTGCTCTTCGCAAAAAGGTACGCTATCTTCCATATGAGAATATCAGAAAGCTAGTGAAAATTTTAATATTAAATTCGGAACTCGCAAAGTGGAAATGTTATCTACGATTGTATTTTATTTCTTGTAGGAATAACTTTTACTAATCGACAAAAAAATATATATCGACTTCTAGAGTGACTTATTCTCGGACTTTGGATCAAATAATTATATTCTAATTTGAAACAGATAATATTATAGGTTAGCTGATTCAACTTATATGATTTACTCAACATATTAATGTTTTTCTTAGACTATTAATCTGAGTCACCTTAGTAGTCACCAGAACACTTCAAATATTTCTAAAAGACAAATTAAGGGCGAAATGATATAAGTATCCACTAATGTTTCATCTGATATTCAATGCGTATACAATGTACATATACAATTTATTATAAATAAAAGTATCCCGAGACTTGAATAATGCAGGCCAATTACAATACATAATTATTTTTGACGTCTAATAAGCCGATAGACGCTGACTGTACGCACGAAAAAGCATGACTCGTTGTCACGTTCCGCCTGAGCCGAGCGTGCAAGCTAAAGAGCACGAGCGCGCAGCGTTGCTTGTGATGCATCTATCCATTAATGGTTACTTGGAATAAATTAAATTGCACATTATGCATTATTGTAATTTAGTAATTAAATTGCACATTATTACTTATATAATTACTCTATAATGCAAATAAATGTTATTTTATAGAAAAAAAAACCTCAATTGGACTTAATTGTTAAATTATTAATTCTTTCTGTTAAACATGACGAAGAAGCCTCTCTACAGGTGAGGATGTCGACAATCGGGCTGGGAACCACGAGCCGCCAACGCTTGCCCTTTTATAAAAAAATACAAATTCAAAATATAATGAATAATACTAACCGCCCTGATGCGTAGTCTATATGCGATATAAAGCGTCTTGCTGAAAAAAAAAATATTATTTTGCTGAATTTTGTATATAACTTGGTAAGTTTAATTATTATAAGTAAAATTTTAAGCAACTTGTATGCAGCATACATTTTATTTACATAGTAAGTGAATAAGATATGTGCGTATCTGATATATTAAGATGCAGCGTGCAGACGAATCCCTCTGAAGTAAAAACAAATTTATGCTAGCCACGTCACTCATGTGTATACTTCACTGAACCAAAGTGAAAAACTCAAGGAATCAATTTTAAGAAGTTGTTGGTATCGACAAAATATATTGTATCGGATTGATCTTGTAGTTAGATATTCTATCCTTTATCTATATATATAAAAGGACATGTACCTGACTGACTAAGACGCACGCACAGCCGTAACCGCTGTGCGTAGAAACGTGACATTTGGACAGATGTTTATTTTCGTAATCTGGACATTCACTAAGAAGGGATTTTGAAAAATTTTAACCCTCAAGGGATGAAATAGGGGTTGAAAGTTTGTATGGAAAAAAATTTTAATCGGCACCGATTTTTATAAAATTTGAAATTCAGACTCTTAAAAATATTTCATTGAACACGTGTTTCATAGTTTTTTAGAATTCACCCTATAAGGTTTCAAATAAGGGGTTGAAAGTTTATATGGAAAAATCTTTAAATCGCCACCGATTTTTATAAAAAAATAAATTCAGACTGTTAAAAATATTTTATTGAACACGTGTCTCGTGGTTTTTTTTTAGAATTCACCCCTAAGGGTGCTAATAAGCGGGCGAAGCCGCGCGCGCCCTCTAGTATATAATAAAAATATAGAAAAGTCAATTCTGTACATGAAATATAAAAAAAAAAAAAAAAACATTCGGCTAATATTTCGATTCTACAAGCTAGAACTACTGGACAGAAGTGGAAGAATTTTAGTATGAGGATAGCCTAGGGTCTGGAGGTACTTTTTTGAGTTTGATCCCGGTTTTCATTACAGTTTTCTTAAAAAAAATAAAAACCGAAATTGAGAAATTACGGAAAACAATGATAACCATAACTTAAAAGTAGAAAGTACAATTAATGATTTTTTAGTCTACCATAAATATTATTTTAAACGTCAACATTGTTGACATTAAAAAATAATAAAGTGGTTACAATAAAAAGTAAATGTATTTGGAAAGTACTTTTTGATTGTGAATTCACAATTAATAAAAGTTGATATTGTGTTTAGACGATGTGGTGATGTGAAAACTTTTTAATAATTGATACCTATGTACGTTACATTCACTTATAGTACATGGATTAACTTTCTCAAGCGTCTATTTAAAAAATACATAAAATAATCATGGTAAGAAAGTACCAAATACATATATAAAAAAATCAAATCAGCTTCACGCTGTATCCCGCACACAGCAGGGTAGGCGGAGGGGGCCTAGTGTTAAGACACTCCGTTCCCCACTTTCCGCTAAGTTTTGGAGGTATTGCGTGTTGAGTGGCGGAGCTCAATGCCGCGCTTTGCCTCAACACCAGAGCAAAGAAATGAAAATATAAATGTAAATAAATATTTCATCTTCTCGAGTAGTGATCGAACCCACAACCAGTCGATTTTCTAGTCACACTTTGTGCTCCTGCGCCACGACTGGCCCCAAAATATGAATTAAACTTAATGTTATACTCAAAACAAATGAATTGTATGCAAATATATTAATACGTTTCAAGTAAAAAAAAATAATATAATTGTGTTTTATATTTTTTTGATTTATATCCATATATTATCAAATATATTTATTTTTATGGCACACATTATTAAGATATCAGAGACGTAAATGTGGGAACAGAACCGCCATCTTAGTACAGAGTATCCTTTCAAGGAATATAATTATGTATTGTAGTGAAAGAAAACAAAGAATGTGACATTTCTCTATAGAATATATTATTCTACATTGTGTCATAAAAAACATTGCAAATAAAGTTCAATAATTTTTCAATTACCTACTATCTATTATAGTGTAATTTTCAACATTTTTAATATTTTCCAACGATATGATAGTTAGCTGGTGAAAGACAGACTATTTTTTAATTTGAAAAAAATATTTATTAATTTATTTTCAAAAGGTACAAGAATTTTAAAAATGGCTAACATAAGCTTACTTTTTATATCTTGTAATAACTAATGGTATTAACTATAAATTTACAAAATTACTATAAATATTAAATATTCTTAATTATATAGCTATTAGAGGCCGTCGTGGCGCAGGGCACAAGGATGTGATTGTAACGTGACGTTGTGGGTTCGATCCCTACTCGGAGGTATGAATTATTATTTAATGTATGTTATACTATTATTATTTTTTTCTCTGGCACCAAGGCAAAAACCCAGCATTGAGTTCCTCCACTCAAAACGCCATGCATCGAAAAATCGGCGGAAAGTGGGGAACGGAGTATCTTAACACTAGGTTCCTTCTGCCTACCCTTCTATATGCGGCATACATAGTAAATCTTTTTTAACTTTTTTATTTATGATATACCTGTTAAAAATAAAACCAATACTGAATATTACGTGAAGTTTGCTAAAATACAAAAGTGCGCTTAAATCGGTTAAGCCGTTTATTAGATAAGCGTGAACAGACGTACGGAAAAACAGATAAGCGGACCGAGTTCTATTATGTTATTAAAGGCCCGTAATAATATTTTGTTCTAATATACGAGTAGCTTCTATGTACAGACACCGATGAGTTAAGATTTTATTGTAAGTAGTGATAAGTTGCTCCTCTCTCCTTATGGGAACTACAAAAATGCAACCTTGAGGTTTTAAGAATTTTTACATTAGAAATCTTAAGTAAACATACATTATAATGTGTATTAAAACAGTAATCTAATTCAGTGTATTAAGTAAATAATTTAATGGTTTAGCGGGCGAAGCCGCGAGCGGGTCTCTAGTATTATAACATTTTCTTGTATTATTTTGTATATACGTAAAAGAACTGTGTTTTTTTGTTTACGTGAGTTTTATGAAAATAATAATTGTAAATTTGAAATTAATAGTTGAAACAATACAAAAATAATTGTAACAATCGAGGGAATGAAATATATTATGCGGGAGACGTCAATTCGACTAAGTATTTCATTTAAAAAAAAATGAAAATAAATGGTTCATGATACTGGACGCGACAAATGAGGTACCTATAAGTACCTCAAGCGGATGGACGGTAGCGTTTGGTACTACGTACGCTCTGACTACCTTGTTTGGCGCAAAGCGTTGAAAATAATATTATTTCTTAAATTTTCCTATAATATTTATCCAAAATGTTTTAAGTCTCTTTTTTTACAATATTTTTTTTAATAAATGTTTAATAGGTGGTATTAATAAATCACAATATCTAATATACTATGTCCTAATTTGGACTATGTCCAGTGGTGGAAACAAGATTTGTGTAATTGATTTTTATGAAACCAAGTGCATCGCGGTTAATAAGGCTCTTCCATAAGTATAGCACTTATTACTTACACAAAAATATATAATAATTTTCCTTTTAATATTTTTTCATCTCTACATAGAGCCAAAGCTCTGTGAAATGACTTTTATAATATTAATCCCAACTACCAATATTATAATAAAGTTAAAAGTTGTTTTTGATTTATCATAATTTAAAATAACCTTTTAATTTAAAAAAAATTATTCCCCGAGAAAAATCTTAGACGAAATGTAATGAGTTGTGACAGTTAAGAGATGGCTTTATACCACTGGGCGGAAGGTAAGCATGACAAATGAGATCTGAGGCTACTACGTGACCGCTACTTAGGACCCTAAGGAATAAAAAATGACTTACAATGGTACAGAAAATTGTAATAAGAGATATAGGCATGAAATTATAATATTCGAGTTCGTCTCATTTAATTTGAATAAAATAATGTAAGGGTGCCTTAAAATAATTATTAACGATTTTCTAAAAGCCTTATCCAAATTCAACTACTCAGTAAGTTGGAAACTATTATGTATATTTTTTTTGTCAAAACACTAATATATTTAGGGATAAAGCGTGAAGCTAGTTTAGTTTAGTTTTTAAAACACTAATATATATTCAGAGCAGTATATTAAGAGAGTTGGTTGTGGAGGCTGGTTGTGGGTTCGATCCCCACTCGAGGAGATGAAATATTTACTTAAATTTATATTTCCATTTCTTTGCTCTGGTGTCGAGGCAAAGCGCGGCGTTGAGTTCTGCCACTTAACACGCAATGCCTCCAAAATTCGGCAGAAAGTGGGGAACGGAGTGTCTTAACACTAGGTTCCCTCTGCCTACCCTGCTGTGTGCGGGATATAGTGTGAAGCTAATTTTAATTTTAATTTTTTACATTAAGAGAGTTTACGCGTAAAATGCTTTTGTACTATATAACATCACAAGGAGATGACTTATGAGATTTTCTATATAGATTTAAATGTATTTTTTATTAACAAAAAAAAAATCATCTTTCAATTTTACTTTAACCACCAAAAAAGTCTTGACCCATTTATAAAGATAAACCTAACAGTAAATTACAAATATTTGAACTCAAAGGCTAGCTATTGCATATTTTTTACCAAAAAATTAAAATCAATTATCGTTGAAATATTTAAAAGTTCTAACAACTTGATAATATGCTTAAAAACCAAGAAATGCGTATTTTTTATAAAAGTAAGTTACCCTTTGTTAATGTCAGATGGTGTTCTTTTGTGTAAAAATATTCGCTTATTTTCCGGAAGATTTTGTAAATGTTTTAATTTAAAACTTTTCACTCACAGTTGCTAAACTGGTCCAATTTAACGCCAAAAATGCACACGAACCTACTAAATGGCTAATGTTTTGGTGAGTAATTTTACATTTTGCTTTGTTTAATTTGATTAATATATTATTAAAAACAAACGTGTAATTCGATTGTGTTTAAAAATCGAATGCCCCAACGACGATGAAAATAAATTCAAATTCGATGTTTTAAGGAAGAAGAAATAAGCAATTACTGTTTTATTTTCGCAATCCAGAGATCATCTTTACATTAAAATTTAAAAAAAAAACAAAAATAATAAAATATTACCTATATCATTTCAGTAATAAACCTCAAATACAATATATTATTTAGTGAATACGTATTCATAATTAAAATTATTTAATTTTGCTACCCACAAGTGATATAAATCATGGAATATTTTATTTCACATCACCGCATGTCCATC
>DWLH01002448.1:0-10787 GCA_018249795.1 Heliconius telesiphe telesiphe | reverse complement strand
GAATCTCTAAAAGATTTTGGGTTCTTCACGATCACAACTATAAACGGTTCTAACCACTAGACACATCACGAGCCAAGGCATTATTTAATAAATAATATATTTAAAGGTGTTTGGGATATCAGTTACAGCCTCCCCCAGATCCTTCCACACTTGACGATCGCGTGCTTTCCTCGTCCATGTTGCTCCCGCTGCTGTAATTTCCTTGTCGATCATTGTTATTGGTAAAATAATTTGGCCGAGATACGTGTATTCCTCGACATACGCTATGGTGTAATTGTTTACAACAATGGATATTTATTTACTGTTTATCATTAATTTAGTTTTTGTCGTGTTCATTTGAAGCCCTACTGTATTGCTTTCTTTGACTAGCTAATTTAGCATTACTTGTAGCTGATCCGGATTGTCGGTGATTAATATCAGGTCATCGGCAAATCTTAAATGATTTAATATTGCTCCATTTCCGTAGATTCCATAACTACTCTAGTTAAGATTACTAAATACTAATTCCAATATAGCTGAAAAGAGTTTGGGAGATAATGGATCGCCTTGTCTCACCCCATTCCTTATTTCAAACTTGTGACCTAATCTCTCTGTTTTTACTCTAGCAGTCATATTGCTGTAAATATTTTTGATCAATCGTATATATTTTTTGTGTACGCCTTAGTTCAGCAATGCACTCCAGATGCTTGAGTGTTTCAGAGAATCGAATGCCTTATTGTAGTCTACGAATGTTATTCACTATATTTTTCAATTATTTGCTTTACGGTATGTATGTGGTCGATTGTAGAAAACCCATTACGGAATCCCGCTTGCTCGTTTGGTTTATTCTCGTCTAGGACATTTGTTATCCGTGCTAGAATTATCTTGGAGAAGATTTTGTACAAACTTGACATCATGCTTATTGGTCTATAATTATTTATATCCTCTCTACTCCCTTTTTTATGTAAAAGTATAATTGTTGATGATAACCACTGATGAGGTATTCTTTCTGTCTGTCTAATATCCGATATGCCTTTCAAGAGTTCGTTGGATATACCTCTTCACCAGGAGTTTTCCCACTTTTTTGTGATTGTAAAAGATTGTCTTCTAGACTGGATACAAATGTGACTTCGTTTTCTTTGTTGTATAGTTTTTTTATCGAAATTTGTCGCTATGTCTGATATATCTGTTATTTTTGATTTATTTTTCTTACTTTTGTCTAGCAGTTTCGGAATCCAGTCTGTTGATTCTTGGAGTTCTTTCAAAGCTTTTTTTAGTCATATGAGATACTATTCTTGCTGTTCTCGTCTTTTGTTTATGTTTTCTAATATTTTCTTTGATATCTTTACTGATTTTTGCTATTTTATTTCTATTTCTAGGTTTCTGTTGTAGTAATTCTTGACGCTCTATTATTAATTTTCTTGCATTTTCAAAATTTAATTTCAATTTATCGGAATTTATTTTTATTGATGACATCGATTTTTCCGTTTCTTGAAGTTGCTTTTCTAAATAATCGTATTTACTTTGTATAGTTTCTATTTATTTTAACTTACCTATTGATGTTTTAATAAATGTCAAAGTTTCGCCAGGTATTGGAAGATGCATTTGTTTTTTGTGCTTCCCAAATTTTTCCTAGATATTTTAGGTGAAATTCCAAAGATTTTCGCACGGACCATGCGGTGATCAGTGTTGAAATTTAATTGTTTAATTACACTTATATCCATGATAGTAGAATAGATTTTAATCACATTAAGTAGGTACATACAGAAAATTATTTAAGGATGAAATAATCCTTTTGTTTCAAGTGAAATAATGAATCCCTGATATTGAGTCTTTGCTAAATCAAGCCATACGTTCTTATCGCGCTACTTCGAAATTCTTATACATGTCTTACAACTTATTGTTGTTAGCGTCTATGTAGGGAGATTTTTACAAACTTCCGCTATACAAAAATAAATTCTTAGAAATATCGTTTGACAAGAGAGAATACTATTTTTTAAATATTATCCCGCTACGTTCAAATCCTTATATCTGTTTCTTAATAAGTATTTTTCTTTCCTCAGTGTGAAATAACATTTTAAAAATGTAAAAAAAAAAGATTTGATTGTTCTATAATTCCTTACCCATATATCATTATTAATTGGTTGTACATCACAGGCCGCATGCCAAGAGCGACGTCGGCGCGTTTCGCTGAAGGAATCTCGCGGCGCTACGAACCTATCTAGGCGATTACGTTGCGTGTTAAACTGAAAAAAAAGGTAAATTAAAAAACAATTATCTATATATATCTCGGCGTTGAATTCCGTCACTCAAAATGCAACACCTACAGAACTCGACGAAAAGTGGGAAACGGAAATCCGTTTCTGAGGTCCGTTTCATACCTAGACACCTTGCGTTGCATAGTTAAGACACTGTTCCTATTAAGACATGTTGTTTTAATGTATGAAGCAACACTTCCGTTTCCTACTTTCCGCCGAATACTTTAGGTTGAAGTTTAATTAATACGTTTTTAAAAATCAGCTTCACGCTGTATCCCGCACACAACAGGGTAGGCAGATGGAACATAGTATTAAGACTCTTTGTGCCCCACTTTTTGCCGAATTCTGGAGGCATTGCGTGTTGAGTGGCAGAATCCAACGCCGCGCTTTGCTTCGACACCAGAGCGAAGAAATCGAAATATAAATTTAAGTAAATATTTCATCTCCTCGAGTGGGGATCGAACCCACAACTAGTCGTCAGTCGTTTTACAGTCACACTCCGTGCCGCTGCGCTGCGACTGGCCTCAAGTTTTTAGTGTAATATAAATATTATTATAAGCGGCCAACTTTGGTAGATTATACTTATATTAGTATATTTTACGGGACTAGCTAAATATGGTTAAACTAATTTGTGATGGAATGCACTGTAATACCTTTAGATGTGGTGGAAACGAGGCAACTTGCATACATTACTGTCATTTATAATAAATAGATTATCTTTCTCAATCATATATATAAAAAAAATCCACATATATTTCATATAATATTTATCATTTAATGATAACGGTGTCAGGTTAAAAATTATTTTTCTCTTTTATTTTCCTTCGCACTGTGTCTGTCTTCGCACATAGCAGGATAAGCAGAGGGAAGCTAGTATTAAGACAATCTGTCCTCACTTTCCACTGAATTCTGGAGGCATTGCGTGTTGAGTGGTGGAGTTCAAAACCGCGCTTTGCCTCGTTACTATTACTAATGAAGCCTGGGCTTTAGCTTTATTTATTTATTTATTTTTATTTTAGGGACAATTTTTTTAACATTAATTTCTGGGTTGGGCATCAGACTACGCTGGGGTAGGCACAAGCCATCCACCCCCATTCCTACGCCCATGAGTATATTTACAATTATAATCAATCTCTGCCATCCATGGTCTACTGAGTTTACTGTTCACAGTTTAGTTTTTATGAGAAATCAAAACAATTAATATTTACAACTAAATTGCAGTGAATTTATATGTGATATAATTACTTACAGTTTTTCTACCAAACGTCGTTCTGTCCATACTTTACTCAACTCACTTAACATTTATTTTTGAATATAATGTTATAACGGTAACGGTAAAAGAATATATGTGAATCTACTGTATAAGTCAAACTGAGTTTTGCTTGCTAGTTGCTACCACTTCTTATTTTTTTTTATTGTTCTACCTTACTTTATTAGAAATAAACAATATATATTTAATAAGAAAATATTATATTTTAAAAAGCAAAGTAATTTCTTATTTTTCGTAGGCATAATGTAAAGAGACTCAATTGGAATTCAATACCACGTTATTTCTTTTAACCGTATACGTTTACATTCTTGCAATATGTTGTCTTAGTGTAAAAAAAAGATTTCTAGAAAGTGTATTGTTCAATTTCAATGAATACTGATATTTACTGTATCGTCACGTAATACTATATACAGCAGTTAGTTTATATGATAACGAAAAGTAAACCTTATATTCTATGCAATATAGACGACTAAATTCATACTTGATTATAACTAATTAAGTCCTCCTTTCTAACTTCGGTTAACTAAGCATAGTCTTTATGCCGTATAAATAAAGGTCATATTGGAGTGCGTAAAATTTGAGTGGCAAGTGTTTTTCCCCACCTTTGAGCTTTGGACGGAACCGCCTCTAGTATGGCGTTCTATTACGGTGGAACAATAGCGTATTGTAATTAATCCTTTAAATAGAATTAGGTGATAACGTGAGAATCGATATTTCATAGCTTTCGTTGTTTTGGTTATAAAAAAAATTCAATCACGGTTTTGCTACTTAGATGTAGCTGTGGATAATATTTCAATTTGTCTAGAAGTTATTTATTTACGTTTAGGGGAAGCGGTTTACCCTCCCGTAAGAAGTAATCACTTAAAAAATGTACTTTCAATTCTAAATAAAACATAAATATTCACAAAAATCTCTCCCAGCTAACTTAGTGACTGACTTTCATATTTTACCGTGTTTTGTTCTTAGGAGATTTTATGCTATCCGTTTTTAAATAATGATTTGTCGTTGAAGCGCATCGAATTCGATACGCTTCGATCAATCATAATGAAAACTGATACGCTTGAATATATAAATACAAAGAAGTTGTTTATTTAAAAAGAAAATATCATCTACACCTGACTTGGCGACTGTAAATAATAAATATATGTATAGAATCAATTAATACATGTAAATATTGAGGCCGTCGTGGCGCAGGAGCACAAGCGTGTGACGGTAACGCGACGGTTTTGGGTTTGAAAAACACTCGTGGTAATAAATTATTATTTATAAATAATCTCATTGCTTCGGTAAAGCACCAAGGCAAAAGCCAGGCGTTGAGTTTCGTCACTCAACACACAATGCCTCAAAAAAGTCGGTGAAAATTGAGAAAATCTGATAAAAAAATTATCTATTTTATGTAAGTTTATTAAACTTCCATGTTGTATCTTACATAGTGTCAAATCCGTCCTCGTTTTCCACTTTTTGCACAAATTCAAGTCATTGCGTGCAAAGCCGCCGCTGTGCTTTTTTATACCACTACGGGGAATAATACTTATTAAGTACGCTTACACGCTTGCCAAATCTTGCCAAGCCTCCAAAGTCCAATCCTTTACAAACGCTTGGATGCCATTTACACTCTTCTGAGTGTTCCGGACAGGCAAGCATGGTGGACGTGGATTATGTTTGTAATAACTGCGTAACATTTTTAATTTATAATAAAATAATCAAGGAAGCGAAAAATTTGGCAGAGAATCAATCAATGTCAGTTTAATATTAGTACAAAACGACATGGAAAGAAGTAATACTGTGCTCAATATATTATGAAATTAATTTTATCTCAATATTGTAATAAATTATTATATACTAGTGGCCCTCGCGCAGCTTCACCCGCTTCTTTTTTATTTAATTGTGCATTTAGGGAAAAGTGCTTGCAAAAATTGTCGTATAGCAGCACCTTGACGGAGCGTGTGGCTAGTCCAGTTGCACTTGCGACGCTTGATCTGTTGATCAATTGATTTTTGTTGGAAAATTTCTCGAAGGTGGATATTCAGAATTTTCTTAGGCTAGTAGGTACTATGAACTTGGCATGACATTGGCTTAACGAAAATTTAGAGCTGGTGCGACACACCTTTTGTTATTTTTACGTTTTGCGTCCGTAAATCAGCACAGGTTTTATATTAGATCCAAAATTCCTAAGTTTTAATTTACGGGTTAATTTACGCACGATAGGTTACAGCTGCGTGTGTGTTTTGGGTCTTTCGGGGTGTTACATTTGAGCGCTATTTTAAATGACCTATAATTTAGATCTAACTTTGACTACATCTCCGCGCGAGTTGGGATAAGTCGTCGGTATAGGGTAAGACTTGGAGGACTCCATTCTCTTTTACACAAACAATACATAACACCGTCTAATTCAAATCAAAAAGGAGAAAGGTGAGGGGAGGTAACCTTGCCGAACACCGGCGTGCGAGGGAAGGTTTTCAGAAAGAAGTAACTAGATAAGTAGCAGATCCAATCTTTGGGTATCTCCTCAGTATCTCAGTTTTTTACAATCAAAAGCGTAAAAATCGGAACAGCCGTGACTATTTCCGCAGTTGTAAGGTCGCGGCGTGGTGCCTTTCGGACCTTTAAAGCTGCCATTCAGATGTCACAATAGGCTGACATTCTGTGGGATGATGGGTGATGTACTCGTCATATCTGACGATAAGGTTAGCTTAAGGTTAAAGCGTGGTGTTGAATATTCCCACTCCATAAGCTAGAATTCTGTGGAACGTGGAGAACGATAGTATCTTAATAGTAATCATATCAGTATATAGCAGTATCTTAACACTAGGTTCTAAGGTTCTCTCTGCCTACCGTGCTATGTCCAGGATACAGCGTGAAAAAAAATAATTTCCTTGCCGACACATGCACGATAAAGAATTATCTTTACGATATTCCACCAAAACCATTTCTTCACACCTCACTAACACCAAGAATTTGCAAGATGTATTTGAGCCTTTCTGCTTCTGCTTAGGCAATTATACTGCCATTACTAAGCGTGCATACATTCTAAAATTTAATAATAATAATAGTTTATAATAATCTTTATTTTTTTTTTGTTATAAGTAGTCATTTGTAGACCTAGGAATTTGATATTCATTTCAGCTTAGTGACAAACGGACAGAAACGGATAGACTGATGCACAGACAAAAAAACACTTTTTTTCACAAAATCCTCTATATCTTGTTTTATACAACTCCAAGATCCAAAGGTTGCCTGGAAGAGATCGCTTTAAGCGATAAGGTCACCTTATTGTACTTTTTTTATTATTATTATTATTATGTTTGTAAGTTGTTGTTGCTTTTAAATGTGCAATAAAGTATATTTATTATTATTATTATTATATCTCTAATGGCTCCGTTTTTTTCTTTTGAGAAACGGATTTCACACGGCTCAATAAAATGATTAGGTATTAACTACCAGAAAATACTTTCATACTAAAATTTAAAAGTATTCACAATAACGTATTTTAAATGGAAACAAAATAAAAAAATTAAAAGTTTAAAATTACGTATTGTTATACTATTCGGCGAATACAGAATACAGTTACTTTGCAATAAAGAGATTGATTTTCTGTAATTATTACGATGACAAATCAAAAAAATATTGAATGTTGAACGCGTTTTTAACGAATATTGTACAGGTTAGATTTTTAACTGAGTTCAAAAAGTGAGGATATTTGACCTGTCTGCATGTGATAAGTATGGTTGGAATTGGATATTGTTTTAGTGTGCCG
Source organism: Heliconius telesiphe telesiphe (assembly GCA_018249795.1). Lineage (NCBI taxonomy): Eukaryota > Metazoa > Arthropoda > Insecta > Lepidoptera > Nymphalidae > Heliconius > Heliconius telesiphe. The sequence continues at coordinate 3,523 of DWLH01002448.1, read as the reverse complement.
ATCTATTTAGCTCTTTAAGCATGTGTGCTAAATGTCCTATATCTGTATATTATGTTTGTCGAAAATTTATTGACAATCTCTTCAACGTATACTACGTATAATTAGATGAGATGATTAGCTTTCATCAAAATTGGTTCAGTCGTTTTCATTTTGCATTTCTTTAGAGGACATTTATGATATACTAGCGGCATACTCGTGGCTTTGTCCACATACCACATATAAAACTTATGCTGCATTTCCCAAGGGTTCGATACATTCGATTCGGTTCGGTTCGATTCGGTTCGAATCATGAACAATTTATTTTCATAATTCTGAGAAAGTTTCAAGCATTACGTGGTTCCTTGAGAGGATGTCGGAGGATCAGCGGCAAGGGCGCGCCCCGTGCAACTCCCCCGTGCAACTTTCGCTCGTAAGTTTCAATATCCATGTTAAATAAAAAATGGTTAATTCCACCTTGCAATTTTCTATTATTTTTTGTCAAAAAATGCCTTATTGTGACTTATTTATAAGAAATAGATATATTGTGTCGCGGACTTTTTTTTAGAAGGAATAAAATAAAATATTTTTGTCATATAATGTACTGACATATATCTAACTATTTTTGCATCGCACGCGCCTTTAAGCAATTCGATGGTGTTTATTATTATTGTTATTTCAATATTTAAAGCTAACTAACGCTTACACCGGAATTTTATAAAGCCTATAGCACTGCTGAAGAATGTAGATTTCATACAAAAAAAAGAGGTAAATCGGACCAGTAGATCCAGAGGTATCAGCGTTAGAGTTCTTAGTTATACAGAATGTAACGCGATCGACTGATCAACGGTTGTCTATGGGCAGATAACCTCAGTACCTATCCATTTTAATCCCATGTATGTAAGCTGATTTTCAGTAGTTCGTCAGATATTTGAGAATTCTTTCATTTTTCAATTTTCTTCGAGAATCCGATATTTTTTCCAAAAAAATCACACATTCTCAAATACCTACATAATCACTGAAAATCGACTAACTTACATGGGGATGATATATATAGGTACAGAGATTCTCTCCCATAGACAACCGTTGATCCGTCGAACGCGTTACACCTGTATAATTGAGAGATTTGTAAAATCGGCTTAAACTTTTTAATTTATGTAATTGCTCGTTATAGGTTAAATTAACATATTATAATCAGTAGTAGTACATTAGTTGACAGTTCGTCCTTGTATGATTTAATATCTATGCGTGTGTGAATAAAAAAAACAGAGATATTTGGCATACTGTATTTGTAAGACGAATAAATCCATTAAGTATTAAGTTATCAAATATTATAAAAATTATGTTTGTCATAATTCATACCAGCAAAGTATTAAAATTGAAATATTTTAATCACTGAAGACAAAGTTCAACGTTGGATTGTCGTGTGTGTAACTACCAGCCTTTTTAAATGTTCGTATCCAGTCGCGCTTACAGTCCACTTTGTGCCCCTGCGCCACGACTGGCCTCATAACATCAAGTCGGTCGGCCGAGAAAAGGCGTGTACATTTTATACGTGAAGCTACAGCATGTTCATGTTATTATTAAAATAAAAATATTTGCTAATACAGATTAATTTTTAAAAATCAAACAGCTAACTGTTCCATGTAATTCGCTTATGCCAGATATCCAATTACCTCTTTAAAGCGCAATTGCTACGCAAATTATAACAATTCTTGTCATAAAAATATACGACTCACACCTGACGGGCCCAATGTAAAGGTAAATGCAGATGCTAAGATATCGTATCTTATCTTAAATGTATAATTTAATAAATATTTAACATAACTTATTTAAAGTGACGAAATTAAATTGACTTTGGTACGCCTGTAGTGAGTGCTAGCAAACATGTTGATGTTTATCATTTTAATTATACACGCTGTAGACATAATTTACATAATTATGATCATAAATTAAAATATCACCATATCAATCATTAGTTTTAAAAATAGAAAAAAATACGTTAATAAAACTATTTAATAAACAAATAGCTAATAGTAACTTAATAAAGATTTGATTTAAAATTACTTTTTATTCTAACCACAATTTGATTTGATTGTAGTACGATTGTACTGATAAGCTTGAAGTCGGTGCCAAGTTTTAAGCAAAATCAAATTTTATATTGTAAAGATTTTTTTATAATTTATAATTTATTTGTAGTTTCAAAGTTTATCTTATAAAAAAGACTCAAAAGAGGCAAAAAAATATCCTAGCATATAGTAGCAATTTTTGATATTATTTTGCTTGTTTGTCTTTTATTTATTTTTTATTCTTTCTCGCGTGATCTTGAGGTAGCTCTGTCCGTAGGTCTCAGGGATCATTTTATACTTTTTACAATTTCAAAAAAATCTTGAAATTTTCAATTTCATTTGGTTAGTGTGAATATAACCTCCACAATCTAGAAAATATGGCGTTAAATTCCTTCACACAACTCACGCTAGTTATCTATTTGCGCTTAAATAAGTGAATAATATTTTAATAAATTTTTCATATTTATTTACACCAGAAATCGTTATCTTTAGCAAACTTAGAATATAGTATTTTATCTCCCACGTTATTAACATAGCCGTTACTCGGGACAAGCTTGTTTATGGTGTGTTGACGTTAACACATTATCTTAGAATGGACTGTGTATTCTGGAAATATTTTAAATTCAAAAACAATATGAAACCACAGAAATAATAAACTATAGATAAATAATAAGAAGACAGTGATTTTGTAAAATACGTTTTGTTTACAGATGATGATTAAGGTTAAATTATTAACTTTTGCTAGTTCTCTACTTTCCGTCTGAAATCGAGACATTGCGTGTTGAGTGGCGGAACTCAATGTCACATTTTATTTTTTTATAGCAGGAAAATATAAAAAATCATTCTCCACTTTGCACACATTTCTTTTGCGGGAGAATAAAAAAGAAACATTCTTCCTGAGTGGAGATCAAATTTGCAATCATCGTTTAAGTTCATACTTTGTCCCTCTGTACCAAGACAAACTCGTACTTAGATACATTTTATTTAAATTTTGACAATAAAAGTATTTATAAGAGTATTAGGATTGAAATATTATCACAAATTTCTTTAAAATAAAGTAAACATTCCATTCTCTCATTTAATAAAGACTGTGAGTAGTGAGTGTATAATTATAATTGTTCATACGCGTATATAGCACACAAAAAAGAAGACCGGTGTTTTAATGAAACAATTCAACAAAAAATAAAAAGCATAAATATGTATTTAATTACAACTGTATATTTTGTTTAAAATATAAATTAATAGTCTAAATAAAACTACTAAAATATCACTCGTGTTCGTCCTTACATTAGACATCAACGAGATCTGTTTAATCACAATCAATTTTATTACAATTCAATAACAGCTTATTAAGTTTTATTGCGCTTAAAGTAGTATTAGTTATAAAATATATATTATTACTACAATTACGTTATTTCTTATTTTTCAAAATGAAATTCACACTTAGAGTTAAATTTCAATATTATTGTAATGAAATG
>DWLH01002447.1:0-10788 GCA_018249795.1 Heliconius telesiphe telesiphe | reverse complement strand
GAGAAGAAACGTGTTGAGAGATAGTATTAATAAATACAGAAAATAACAAAGGAGATAACACGCCACCCTGCGGAACGCCAGCAACTACAGGAGACCAGTCAGAGTGTGAGTCATGGATTTGTATGCGCTGCCGACGCCCAAACAGGTAACTACGAAACCAGTCAATTGCATTAGGAGATATGTTAAGTGACCTTAGAGTAGCAAGTATGATATCGAAATCCACAGAACCAAAGGCATTACTGAAGTCAAGCAAGACGAGGAGTGCAACCTGCTGTGTGTCCCTGCCTTTTCGAATATCATCGGTAACTTTTACTAACGCAGTTGTCGTACTATGACCGGGACGGAAACCAGATTGCAAAGGATTCAAAAGATTATGGCAAATAAAGGAACTGTGTAAGTTGAGATTGAACGAGACGCTCAAGGGCTTGGGACAGAAAAGGAAGAATTGAGATTGGACGGAAATCAGAGTTATCAATAGGATTTTTTTTTTGGGTAATGGGACGATTGGAGCGTCTTTCCAGGCTGAAGGAAATTGATTGGACGTAATGGAATAATTAAATATAGAAGTGATTATAGGGCAAATGATGTCGAGGATGGGAATGATCATTTTACGACTAATGCAGTCAGCACCCACTGAATCAGAATGAATGGCTAGAATGGTATTCATCCTTATCAAAGTAAATATAATAGTCGAGATTCATCTAGATTTAAATTATAGTTTACTGTATAACATTCTAATAAATAATTGAGAAGATATCACTGATTCAAAATGACCTGGCCCTACGAGACTCGAACGGGCAGACGACGTTGACGGTTTTGTTAATTTTCATACATTTTCGGTCTACTGTTAATTTTTATTTGGTTATTAAATTATTTGGTAATTCATATTTTCTATGGTTCTCTTCGCTTGTTAGAGTAGTAGATTAGTTAGATTTTTTTTAATTTCTTGGTGTGGTGTAAGTTTTGGCCCTGCGCGGCATCGCTCGCTACCTTTATTTAATGTTACTTAAGCATTTGTATTTAGTAATGAATTGTTGGTTATTTCATCTCGGTTGGATGGTTATCTATACCGTTGTTATACACTTAATAAATCGTTGCTGGCAAAAATTATCGTATTAACATAGAAAAATGTTTAGTTAATATAGAAAAAGGATAAAAAGTATATCAGTGAATGAAAGTCCCATAAAAATGACTTCAGCTGTTTTGGACATAAGCTCGGGGAAATAGAAAGACAGACAGACAGAGACACAAGTTATATATTTTTTTGTTTTTGTGTATTATGTAAAAAACTACATGCACTTCCAAATATACAATTATTTTGAAATCACAAACAGACATTTCAATTTTATTTATAAGAAACGGTCAATGCAACGGAAATCTTGCAATTATCATTTATTTTTTGCCGCAAAATGCCTTATTGTGTGTGACTTATTTATAACACATATGGTGTCACGTATGCTTATAGTATAGATTATACTGTAACTGTACTGTGTACTGCTTATAGTATAGATTATATTTCGTTTAAAATTTTAATACTTTTAATAGATTTTACGTTGATAATATTGATAATATAGTTGGTTTTGCTTAGTCTTTTTCTAATTTTATTAAGTTACGTATTTTTTCTAATATTCAGAATTTGCTTTAGTTACTTTTACTTATTTTGCTTATTCATTTCAATTACTTAGATATTTTTATCTAATAATAAGATTCTATTCTCTATTAATACTTATTATTCTTCATTTTCTTCTTTTGATTATTTCGGCTTATATTTGTTACTAAACTAAAAATAATTTCATAAATATTCGTATAGTTCAAGCGGGCGAAGCCGCACGGTTTCGCTATATTTTGTATTATTTCGAAATATACTTATAAGAATGTAATTAGTCTTTGTTTCTGATTGACGATGGTAGCAACCACAAAAGACACGGCACTCGGATGTCATTTTAAAAACTGGAATCTGTGCCTGATTCGTTGGCTCGACCAACAGTAATATGATATATTTTTTTAGCTTTACGCTGTATCCTGCACATAGCAGGGTAGGCATGTTAGTTACTAAGTTTCCTCTGAAATCTAGTTTCCAGGTTCCTTTCTGAAACTCGGGAACATAATGTTGAGACACTCCGTTGCCATTCATTCTTCTTAATTTTCTCACCACCTAATTCTCGAGGAATTGCGTGCTGAGTGGCGGAACGCTGCGCTTTGCCACGACCAGTGCGTAGAAATCAAATGATAAAAAATTTAATTCCTCCGAGTGGTAATCGAACCCACAAATGTCGCGCTTACAGTCGTACACTTGTGCCGGCCTCATATTATAATTGAATATGTAAAAATGTTGTTATAACAATTGTATTTACAAAGGCTCGAATGTTTTAGGTTCCGTAGTAAAACAAACAACAGATGGACGGATGAATTTGTTAACTCATATCCAAATTGAATAATGTTTGTTACAGATATCGAAGATATAAAACAATATTTATGGAGTGGATTCTATTTACATTGTAATTCAATGAAAATAAAATCAACGTTTTCTATTTTTTTAAGATGATTTTATGAATATATATATATATTTGATTCATATATATATATATATTAATTTCCCCGAATGGAGATCGAGCACACAAATGCTTAGACGCTCTCCCTGCCATTGCGCCATGGCGATCTCTTCATTAATATTAGATTGCAACAAAATCATTGACTATAACTAAATCTGTAGACGTATATGACTAGGTATATAGAAATACTTGTCACTGTTAAATAAAAAAAAGATAATATATTTGTTAATCTCATTTATTAGAAAAATACAAGTTAAAACAAACATCTAAATTACGTACAAATGATATTTCAGTAGTGTTAAAAGTATTACTAAAATGGATTTAGAAATAATGTTATAATTTGTACATAGTAACATATTTTTTTTAGCATCACGCTGTGCCACGCAGAGTAGAGTAACTAAGTTTTAAGATTTTTGAGACATTGCACATTGCATGGCGGAGCTCAACACCACGCTTCATCAGTCAGAAAATAAATACGAAAATATATTTAATATAATAAGTCCCGAAAGTAGGCATCGAACTCACAATCGTTGTGTTTACAGTCAGACGATGTAAAAAAGCGCTACGATGACCTCAAACTTCGTAAAAATTTTAAAGCGATTTTCACTAATAAAAAAAAATTTAAGAGAATTTATTTGGTATACACACGCTTTATATTAGCATATTTCAGGTAGACAAACCCACCAGCTTAGACTACTGTTAAATAAATTTCCAGCTATTCTAAATATACTAAGAATAATTTTAAATCTAAATATGATTGTGTTGTACAAGACTATTAGCTCATCAGTTTATGTCCAAATCATTAAAATACAATTAAATAATATATTTACAGCTATTTACGTATTTTATTAATATTATATTAGTTCATTAATTTAATACATGAAGATTTTTTCTATTTCTAGTACTAATTTGAATTATTAACAAAAAAAAATAATTAAATCTTACAATTATTGTATATGTAAAGTGCACTACAAAAATTAAGAGCAAGTACGTATCTCTATTTTTACATAGTATAAATCTTTGCTTTTCATTTCTAAAACTATTAATTTAGGCAAGATGAATAAATAAGTATTTTTAGGGCTATAGCTAAATTTGGGAGGAGAGGAGAGGGAGAAGAGGGACCTCACTAATTCTCCGCCGGGCAAGTCGGTTTGAGGAGGCACAAAAACCGGAGTTTGCTTTTGAAATATATTAGAAATTCAGGCTAAACTTCATAAAATCCAAATACTTGAAGTTATTAACCATAAAAAGTGAATGATATGACGAAACACTTAAGCACATCCTAATATTTTTTTCCAAATAGTTTATATCAACCAAGCAACGCGTCCCCCTTTCTCCCGTTTCTCAGGTGCTGGGTTGACAGGAGGTAGAGGTGCCTCACTAATTCTCCGCCGGGCGAGTGGGCCCGGGGGTTCCCGTCATGCACTATAGTCGATCCTGGCGCAAACGACAGCGCTAAGTAAAGTGGCTATTGCTAATGCAATTTGGACACTCGCTATGACTACCAAGTCGCGAGATGATGGTTTCGATTCTTCTTCGGGTCCATCTCTGAAAAGGGGGAATTGGGATTATTTTATGATTAATAACAATTATTTTTTATTTTCACTTATAAATATTACTGGTTTTTATCAATAAGTGCTTAAGTTAAAATATATATATATATATATATTTTTTTACTTTCCAAATGCTTAATGGATAACAAATATAAAATAAGTTTCCTCTACAAACGTTAATTTTTCTGTGATATCATCGATAACATTTAAAATACCAAATATCCTTTTAATCTTACCCATGATCAAACCCAGGTGGATCCAATATGGTCCTGGAACACTGTACAATCAACGCTACGAGAAGACAGCCAGACGCCGCCCACAGAACAGCCGCCGCTGCTCCCGCACTAGCCCCGCTAGTGCCCCACCCTCGTGAAGTGTGTATTGAAACGGCTATAAGAAAATGATAATTTTTAGCTTCAAACCGTATGTCGTATATAGCAGGTTGAGGGAACTTAACGCCGCGCTTTACCTTGTTACCAGAACGAGGAAATGAAAATATATTTTTTTCCTTGTTTGGAATCGAACCCACAACCGTTTACAATCACACGCTTGTGCCCCAGCACCACCACCACCCAATTGCTAATAAATTATAATAACTTATTATTAGTACTTCTTTCTCCAATCTACTAAATTCTGGAAACGCAAAGAAATGTGTTTTTTCAAACATATTTTTTTCATGCAACAACTTGTTATAAGGTTATATGGAAATATACGAATGCATAGTTTAATTAACTAGAGCGCTTTCAAATTTTAATCTGGTTCAAAGTTTTTGTACAATCTTTTTAGTATTTTAATTTTTTTTTTACTTTTCTTAATTTTTTTTTTTTTTATCTACCACTTGGAATTTTATATACAAATAGCTTTTATATAAAATCCCTCGTGTGGGAATAGAACCTACACTCATCGCGTTTACATTAGAACGTTGTACCACTGCGCCGTAAAAAAAAAATGTGTAATATGAAACGGAAAACAAACTAAAACGCCATGATTTCTCATATAAAAAATATCTTAACGGAAAAGATTCTTAAGAAAGATTTATTATAAAAAAAAACCTTGTTAAATATTTGTATATTATGTCTTAGTATATACTTTTACTTTTGGTCGGAGGCAAAATTCAGTAACAGTAAAACACAAACAGATTTTGTCTACATTTCTAACATCCTTAGTCCCAGTACTTAATTGTAATGTAAGATATTAATAGAATTGAAAAGCTTTAGTAGTGTAGCTTTAGTACTTTAGAAATGAAGTGAATTCATATAATAAATTTAACTATAGTTCAAAATTGTACTCGAGTTGTTTGGCACAAGGTTGCTTAAATAATTTATTCGACAGAAGCCGGTTATTCAGTTGCTGTAATATAAAGTTTTCTTCATTTATCTTTCCCCGCTCTTAGTTAATACACATGATAGAAGTATATCTAATTAATTGTCCAATCTCTCTGTTACCCGCAATAGAAGAGCAAGCAGGTTACAGAGGGAAACTAGAGAGAGAAAATTTGAACGTAGCGGGACTCGAACCCGCGCCTCCTGGAAACCTACCAGGCGCTCTGGCCACTGAGCCATACGTTCTTATCAAACTACGTCGAAATTTTTATACGCTTGTTACAATTTTAAGTATATATAGAGAACTTTAAATAGATATATAAAGAGAGAGAGAGAGAAATTTGGTAAATAAAAAGCTAAATTTAAAAAGAAATCTTTTCGTTTGCTAGAAAACATTTTTTGATTTATTTTTTCATTACTAATGGTTTAGGATAGAAAAAATTTGCACTACTCCGACTGAAGCTGAAACTTTCTTCTTAAAAGTTATGTAAGTAGCTCTTAGATTCGACAAATCGATTGAATTTTCTCCATTCATTTTGCACTTAATTTCCTTTTTAACTTGTGTATTCTTACAAATATGGCTCTTAAAAACGTGATCTCTCTCTGCAGATAAAAGTATATTATCAGCATATTTTGTGAATTTATGAATTTTCTTTTATTTTTTTTAATTTGAAATTTTCTAAAATATTGATCGAGTGCTTTTATTATTTTATTATATTTTTGGACCATCGTGGTTCAGTGAATGTAGGCGCAATGGCTGTGGATTCTATCTCTGCTTGGTAGAATTATTATATTTCAATTATTTGCATGTCTCCGCTTTGGTAAACTTTCATTGTGCAACACACAATGTCTCGAAAAAATGTGGCAGTGTCTTACATTAGGTTTTCTGCTAGAAAAGCGTGAAGCTTCTGTTTAATTTGAAATTATTATTATTTTTTTAAGGAAAAAAAAATATTATTCAAATCTCAATACAAAATATAACACCTGCAGCTAAAACGCTGAAGCCTCCAGCTGGTATACCGAGACCCATGTTGAACTTTTGCCTCTCTTCTATGAACGCGACACTGCCCATGACTAGCGTTGATATGCCGCATACAATCTGAAACAAAAAAGAATTATACAGCATTTTTATGAAAGCAATAAAACCTTTATTACATACAAAGGTTGGTGACGGTTGGTGACTTATAGGTTCGATTTCAGAGTGGGAACGATTATATTTAAAAACACGAAATATCTCGAATTCGGTTGGAAAGCAAACGAAGTATCTTAATACTACATACTCTTTTTAAAGTGAACTTACTAAAAAATAAAAGACTTATCAAGAAATAAAAATAAGAGGTTGTCAGTGGCGCCGGGGCGCTAGCGTGCGAATGAATTGTGTTCTTTCCACATGAATATAATAAACATATTTTGTTATATTTATTTTTAACAGTAACCAGTTCCTTTGCTTAGCTTTACGCTGTATCCCTTATGTGTGAGTGGCGGAACTCAACGCCCCGTTTTGCTTCAAGACCAGAGTGAAGTAATGAAAATATGAAATATTTTATTTCCTCTAGTAGAAATCGGACCCACAACCTGATGTCACAAGCTCGTGTCCACACCACACCTAATTGAAGGTTATTTGATTCCTTAAAAATCTTATTATGTCAATCTCTGAAAATCGAACCTAACACATACGTCGCGTTCACAATTGAGCAGTGAACCTGCTCCAAGACGGCCTTAGCCATATTTAAGGAACTATTTATATAATGTGAATGAAAACTTCAACCCATGGGTGATCTTCGTAAACTAAATTATACATTCGAAAGAAGATATATAGATAGAGAAGTGAGAAAAAAATACAAAAGATTTATAGAAGTGTAAGAAAAAAAAGTGTGTAGCCATTTTCAGCTAACATGAAGTGGCCACGACTCATCGGTTGTACTGTATGTTTGTTATGTGCAGGCGTAGCGTGGGTGTATTATTAAAGAGCTTCGTATGTCAGTCATTACTTTCCATTTCACACGCTGTGAGCAAAATTAAAGAGATTTTTTTTTATTTCCTTTAGATCCATTCCATTTTTAAACTTTGTTGTTAAATTCAAATGTTAAAAGAATATGTTATTATATTTTTTTTGTTATATTCATTTTGAATGTGTTAAAAAAAACTATTTTTCTATTTTTTCTCTATTTTTCTATTTATTCTTTTGTAAATGAGAGAAAAAAATAATTATATATTCATTAAAAATGTTACAAATTCTTTTGACACCTTTGATGGATTCATCATAATAATGATGACAATTTACTGCCAACGACGACAATTTCTCATCATATAAAATTTCAGTAAAAAATATATTTATTTCTTTTATGTACATTCATATTTTATTGCTAAATATTACATATATTTATATTAAAAAAGTGTACATTTTCGTTTATATCTTAAGACAATTCATAAAAACAGATGACTCTATTATCTATTAAGATAAGTGCTACAATTTTGCAATAATAAATCAAAATTGAAGATATTATATGTAAATAAATAAAAATAAGCTTCACGCTGTATCCCGCACACAGCAGGGTAGACAGAGGGAATCTAGTTTTAATTCCACGTGGGGAACGGACCCCACTTTCTGCTGAATTCTGGAGGCATTGCGTGCTGAGTGGCAGAACTCAACGCCGCGCTTAACTTCGACACCAGAGCGAAGAAATGGAAATATAAATTTAAGTAAATATTTGATCTCCTCGAGTGGGGATCGAACCCACAACCAGTCGGTTTTACAGTCACACCTCGTGCCGCTGCGCCACGACTGGCCTCTAATAATTATATCTAAATGAATCAATTTCAGAGTTTCTATGCAGAAAGAAATTAATAAGAAAATTGTTTTAAAGTATTTTAATCTTTTAAGAAAGTTTTATAAAATTAGTATATATTTCATTAAAAAAATATGTTATATCATATTTTGCAACAATATTCTTTTCTAATATAGCAGAACAGGCAGAATAAACTTAGTGTTCAGACACTCTGTTCTCAAATTTTCAACTTCAATGTAATGCGAACTGAATGCGAGTCTCATGATTTTTTTTTGCCTGTGCAAAGATTAAAAATCTATATAAATGTATAATAATGACATATTTATTTTAAAAAATTTCAAAAGTTAATATTTACAAACAATAGAAATTATGTAATTAGGCAGAAAGGGATCGTATAGATTTGAACTTTAGGGTTCCTTACCAACCAAGTTTCAAGACACTTTGTCCCCTATTTCCCATTTAAATTTCGAGACATTTCGTGTTGAGAGGCGGAAGTCAACACCGTGCCGTTTTTAGAGTTCCTTACCTTCAGGTAAAAACGTTACTCTTAAAGAACCACTATGTTATCCGCCTTTTCGTATATAGAGATCATTTATCTCGCGATCGCGTGGAGACAGCAATCTAAGTCAACGCAATACAAGCATTTATGCATCGGTTTTGCTGTAATTTGTATGAAATTTGCCGCGTTGTTGTTGTAGTTTACTACAGACTATTTTCTGTTAGTAATTAAGTGAGAATTTACAATACAAATAAAGCATAAAATTCGAAAAAGAATAATTTTGAGATATTTCATAGAAAAAACCATACGAACGCAAATTTAAGTTTGTCAACTTTATTTCCCAACCAAAAATTTTCTAACCGTCTAAGAGGCGCGGGTTCAAATCTCGGTGCGTTCAAAATTTAAACGTTTTCTAAATAAGTATTTTTCTTTTGTAGAAGTGTAGAATAATATTTTGAAAATATTAAAAAGTTGTAAATGCTGCAAATATGTAATATACATGAAGATAAATTGAAATATTTATCTATATGTTTAATATCGTATACCGAAAGGATATGAAAATGTAATTACCCAACGGACCACTTTTTCTTATGTTCAATTTGTTATATCGCAAATGATAATTAGCCTGTTATAAGCTTATATTTATACTCACATAGATACTGATATATGAGGTTTTGTTTTCAAATAGAGTATATTTTATTTGAAAGTTTCAGATTAGATGGGAAGTAAGTAGAGGCCAGTCGTGTCGCAGGGGCACAAAGTGTGAACCGAACCGACTGGTTGTGGGTTCGATCCCCACTCGAGGAGATGAATTATTTACTTAATTTTATATTTCCATTTCTTCGCTCTGGTGTCGAGGCTAAGCGCGGCGTTGAGTTCTGCCACTCAACATGCAATGCCTCCAGAATTCGGCAGAAAGTGGGGAACGGAGTGTCTTAACACTAGGTTTCCTCTGCCTACCCTGCTGTGTGCAGGATACAGCGTGAAGCAAAAAAAGTTTCAGATTATTAAACGATTGAAGATTTTATAAGTTCAGTGAGAATAATATTTTTTTTACACACAGAACAGACACAGAAAGAGTAGTGTATTTTAGTAAAGGCGATGGTTGTAGGTTCGATATCCATTCAGCGGAATGATTATATTTAATTTTTTCCCCGCTGTGTGCCAACGAGTTCTTTCACGCAACATTTGATGTCTATAAAGTTTAAAAATTGTGGAGCTGCTTTTTTATTATACATATAAAACCAAATACAACAAAGCATTTAATTTTATTAATTTCATAAAAAGATGTATAGGTATTATAATAAAATATTGAATATTTTTGTTTCCTCGCTCTGGTAACGACGAAAAGCTCGCCGCGTTAAGTTCCGCCACTCAACACGCAATGCTCTAGAATTCGGCACAAATTGGGAAACGGCAGTATCTTAATGGGAACGGAGTGTCTTAACACTAGGTTCCCAGGTTCCCTCTGCCTACACTGCCATGTGGGGGATACAGCGAGAAAACAAATATATAAAACAAATAAGTTTTAACTTGTTACAAACGTTTTAAAATTTAATATTCTCAACAAAAATGGATCAAAAATTAAATATAAAAGTCCCATATTGTTTGTAGTGCTTGTTTTACTACGCTGAACTTTAATTCACTGTTTTTAATTTGTTAGAAACTTTTAACAAAGGTTTTTAATTTCACCTAGTCGCTATAATTTACATTAAACTGGACTTGGGTCTGATTGGATTATTTTTCTTTTCCATTCTTTTCCTTTACCATTTTTTCCATCATTTGCATTGTTAGTTATCACTTTGTGCCAAATCTCCTAACTACGAATAATACGGCGAATATCATTCAAACTGCAGCAAAATGGATGCATAAATAGTTGTTTCTATGACTGCGTTGACTTAGAAACTTGGTTATTTTTTGTGCTCTAAGAAATCTTACATTTAAAAAAAAAATTTAATTAGCTTCACGCTGTATCCCGCACACAGCAGGGTAGGCAGAGGGAACCTAGTGTTAAGACACTCCGTTCCCCACTTTCTGCCGAATTTTGGAGGCATTGCGTGTTGAGTGGCAGAA
>DWLH01002446.1:0-10792 GCA_018249795.1 Heliconius telesiphe telesiphe | reverse complement strand
AAACAAGGCGGTTGTGGGTTTGATTCTCGGTCAACGGAATGAACAATTTTCATTGCCTCGCACTGGTAATTCAACAACGCACAGACGAAACTACATATGTATGTAGGTCTACCAAAAGAGGATTTCTCAAAATTCCCACCTTAAATGAAAAAAATACAAGATTTTCCATTTCAGATATCTATAGTCCATGAAAAGTAACTTGCAACCACTAAATTAGTTATTTTTAGTATATTACATAATACCTCCATCTCTTTATATTTTACTTTAAGCTGTTATCAAATTAAATATCTAAAAGTTAATTTTTATAGCATCCTCCGTAACATGTTCTCAAGAAGTAAAATCTTCAGTTAATTTTGTAAGGGACTGAAGTTTAAAGTTGTAGGTTATGACCCCGTAGGCGTTGCGGCGACCGACCTGTTGTAACGTAGGTGTTTATGGATTCGATTACCCACGCATTGTCTATATACCTTAACTGTTAGAATAAAAATATTGTATGTATATTTTTGTTTTGCTTAAGTTTATTGCATTTTATTATGGTCATACGTATTTTCGTAATAGAGATTTTTAGCGAAATAGCGAAACCTCAGGATTAGGAGGAAAGTGGGGAACGGAAGTGTCTTAACGGAAGTATCTTACTGAAGGTTCCCAGATTGTACGGCATACAGCCTTAAAAATAATATGTACCAATTCTTTAATAACGATAATATAAGCCCTACCCAAATCAATATTAGAAAGCTTACACTAGCATTAAGCTCTACATTGTTAGAACTAAAATAGAATAAATACCATGCATTCATTGAGAGCGGGTTCTATTTCGGACGCGTGCGACGCGCAATAAAACTGCATGAAGTAAATACATTGAACTTACAGTCTGTAGAAGTAGCGTTCATTCATATGATTAGATATCTATTAATTCTTTCATTCTGCAGAACAAAGGAGTGCGAATGAACTTTAGTTTTTTTTATATATTTTTGCCTTCTTTGTATTAAACGAGGTAGGATAAATTAAACTTCCGTTTGCTACTTGCATAAATTTAACAGGGTACGTTGACATTATATCTTAGGTTTTTTTCGAAACCGCAACGACAGCCTCCAAAACCGCCATAAGTATTTTATGACTGTTAAAACGTCGTTTGTGTATTCCATTCCCAATTGAGAGAATGAATAATTTTAAGATCCTCGCTCTGATAAAAAGAGAAAGCGTGGCGTTGAGTCCCGCCACCCAACACGCAATGTCCCGAGAATTGGACGATGGTTGGAAAACGGAGTGTATTAACATTACAATAAACAGAATAAATAAACTGTGAAGCTATATATTAATTATATTTTCATTTTGAATATTTTCATTTTGAATAAAGTAAATATTAACACTTCTTTAAGCGCAGTCTGACTATGGAACTCAAAAAAGTGTAGGGCAAAGTGTATCCAAAATATTAATTTTCACTACCCATGTTAAAATTAATTAATAAAAATTTTACATAGTATCCGCTACAACACGCCACGCCATCAATTTAGGACAGAAGGTGGAGAATAAACAGACTGTAGGTCACTACACCCCACAAAATGTGAAAGTAAAAAAAAAAAAGGAGCATAGATAAAAAAACAAAACTCCCCTCCTACTCTCAAGTGGGTCCTCAAGTAAGCATTACAAAGACAATTGAGCTAAATTGATCCCCCACGACTTCCTTCACACTTGTTTAATATAATTTAACCATTATCACAATTGTAAGGTTAGCTTTTAACAATGTGGCTTGAGGTCGAAAGAGGCCTCGTATAGACGTAACGCCGGTGCGCGTTGTTTCTGTATGACCACCATCTGAAATATTTTTTTGTTTCGCTCGCCGAAATTTATTTTTATATTATCGAGATCTGTATATTAAATGATGAGAATGCGCGTTTAGAGGAAGAACAACTCGTGAATTTTGCACCAGGACAACACCTGCCTATAACGCGCTATCTGTGAAGCGACATTTGCCGATAAACGCACTCCAGTGCTCGAACAAGCGCTTTTTCACTCGGCAGATATGGCACCGAACTATTTTTTTTTGTTTCCGAAGATAAAATCTGCTTTGAAAACGACCCGATTTGAGTCGATAGAAGCGGTAAAGCAAAAAACGGCAGAGCACCTAAAGGCATGTCACCAAAGAAGACACTATGCACTTTTCCATATGTTTTTTCCATTCTCACTAATTCCATTGTTTGTTACGCGACTGTAAAGCCGACGGTTGTGGGTTGAATTCCCATTCAGGG
The DNA here is from genome assembly GCA_018249795.1 of Heliconius telesiphe telesiphe. NCBI lineage: Eukaryota > Metazoa > Arthropoda > Insecta > Lepidoptera > Nymphalidae > Heliconius > Heliconius telesiphe. The sequence continues at coordinate 8,543 of DWLH01002446.1, read as the reverse complement.
CAATGAAATATTTGATATTTTGATTTATTTACTCTGGCAAAGAGGAAAAGTACGGCGTTGAGTTCCGCCAATCAACACGCAATGCCTCAAAAAATCAGCGGAAAGTGGGGAACGGAAGTGTCAAAACACTACGTTACATACAAAATTATCTCTTCTTATAAAAAAAATACATATCTATTTAAGCACAAATATCTATTTTGTCCCGATCCCGCATCTTCGTCATCTCGCTCCCACTAAGTTACTCAGATATGATATGAACTTTGAAATTTTATTTCTTTTAACTCCACGAGAGTACCTTTGTAAAATGCATTAAGATTTAAAATATTTAAATGACAATGTTTGTTTATTAAATATATCTCTAAAGTACAATATAAAATACGCTGTTAAAGTTACTTTACTTACTCATAGCTTTACGTTGTATCCCGCATATATAACATAGTAAGCAGGGGGAACCTAGTGTTAAGACACTCCGTCTCCCAACATAACTTTTATCACAAGGTGAGGAGTTCAGAGCGTTGCCTTTAAATTTATACCGATAGTCCCCTCCACTGCCCAAGATCCTCTTTCTACTTAATAAAATTCAAAATGACTATGACGAATGAAAATATGAAGTTCGAAGTACTTGTTTACTTGAAGCACGATAAAGTTTTAGCACAAACTTAGAACTTACAATACAAATAAAGGAAATAATCCGAAAAATAAAAAAAATGAATAGATATTTCATTAAAAAAAATAATTGCAAACTTATATTGTATTGTGTTGTAGTAGTCTTGAAACGTCAGCACGGCTGCGCGTTTGGCCGTACACAATGCAGTGTTGCTACCGAAGCTGTTATACGGCAGCGAAACGTGGGTATTACAGAAGAAGGATGAAAGAAGAATGAAGAATGAATGGTTTGGAGATGCGATCTCTTCGTAGGATATGTAGAGTCAGCTTAGCTGATCGAATCCGCAATGAAGAGATACGTGTGAGAATGAAGTGCGTGCGTGCTCAGCTGTTTTGGGCACGTTGAACCAATGAGTGACGAAAGAATGGCAAAAGGGAAAATGAGAGGTAAAAGAGGTAGGAGGAGACGTCGGTAGAACTTCGAAAACACAGCGTCAAACATTCTAGAGGAAGGTCACTTAAAAAAGCATGAGGACCCCGTCGGAGGGCATGTAACCATGTATGAAGAGGTTGATGACAGTGGATGAGGCGAAAGAGATGTGCACAGACCGTAGCGTTTGGTGCTGTGTGCCCTCTGACTACCCCGCTAGGGATACAGCGTGAAACTAAGTTAAGATAATTTTAAGTTTATGCGGCCGAAGTCGCGTTTGGATCGCTAAGTCGTTATAGTATGATATATATAGTTTCAAGATAATTATAGCTGTGTTTTCGAAACTTCTCAAGTACTTTTCTAATAATATATTGGTACTATCTATCTTATGTACTTATAACATTTATTTATATATTATATTTTACACTTACCAGAATCGAACCAGCTAATACTGACGTATTATTACTACGGTAATATCTATAATATCTGTATTACTTGACATTTGCCATTGCTATGAGGTATTACGTGAAAATATTAATTTGAATTTATTTATATGGGAAAAGTATTTATTATATTGAATTGAATACAATTTTTCATATTCGATGAATTTGCATCGAGAAATATTTTATGTTGAATGTACTATTAATATAATGTGACTACTACTAGATGATATGTTACAAGTAGGTACATAAAATATCTTATATATTCTTTAGTGCACATAAAATTTGTAAAAATTTTTTGGGGTGAGTACCAGACTATTCCGAGGTGGACACGTACCACCCGGCTCCCCTCCTTTCCTACCCATGACCATTTATACCAAGATCGTGTGAAAGTATCAAGCTGAAAGCGTATCAAATATTCGGGTCTATGGTCCAGCTCAATTGATAATCTTGAAGCGGAGATAAATGAGAAGATCCTTAATCAATATAAATGGATTATCCATTATAGTAAAAAAGAAAATAATATATTTATTAATTTTAATTAAGTCTAAGCACTTTAACGCACTTATTACTTACTGCATATAACTACAGTATAAATAAAGAAAATGTCAATGAATTACTGAAAAAACAAAAAGAGATCCATTTTGAATCGATTAAAATCAATCATATTTTGAATGACAGATGTGGCAGCTGATTGACATTGACACCTTGTCTAATGATTTTTGCATTTCCGATTCCCTCATTTAGTTCATTTCGATGCGGTTTGTTGTTTGCGATTTCCCGTTTGTCTCATATTTTCAACGACTACTGCTTTGTTTTTCATGGATTTTTTCTCAATAATCATCTATTATATAGACTTAGAAGATGAGTTTCTAGAAATTGTGCTGTAAACTTAACCTCACTTTTACCAAATAACTCAGCTCTCAGATTGCCAAAACTGACAGAATTTTCTGAGAAAGAATAACGTACCTGAATCTATTAAATCATTTTCATTTCTTTACATTCTGGGCCCAAGAATGTATGAAAAAGGAAATTATAAACATATTGTACGCAAAATTAAGTTTGTAAAATTTTATTATATACATTTTATGGATGTATACTTGCTGTTGACCTGCAATCCTGAAATTGGTAAGACTCGGTGGGCGTGTCCAAAATTAAATTAAAGGTTAAATTTAACCTAGTCGTAAGATACTCCGTTTCCATTAAGTATCCATTAAGTAGTAGTACTTCCGCTCCTCACACAGGAACAGCGGACAGTCTTATTAATAGGGTACACTTTAAGTACTGAACCCTAAAAATATATGTAGGCAAGTACGCAGAAACTCTTAAAAACATTAATATCAATATTTCATAAATTTTTAAAATTATATAAACATATACAATTAAGAAAAACAATATGTTCAGTCAAGAACTTGTATAACATTCCTGCATAGGCGGCGTAAGGCGGAGGTGAAGTGGGCGACCGCCTACGGCCTCGCATTTCGGGGGACCTTAAGGTGTATCCATCACTTTAAAGCCGTAAACGCTCATGAAACATTAAATTGCAACGAAAGAAAAGCTGAAACTAATTATTTGATGATTGTTAGTCACATAGTAAAATTTTATACTTTCCAGTCCGACTATTTGACACACAGGGAGGACAGGGAAGACAAAGAAAATGGTGTGCTAGACAGCTTTTTACGTGAATTTAAAAAATTATACCGTCAAATAAAAAATGACTTGAAGTGCGACAATTTTAAAACATCACGTTAGAAATGACTTTTCCATGTATACGATATCGATAAAACATCTTAAGGAAGTTTAATGAATAGCTATTATGAATGAATAGAATATTCGGTAGACTAATCTTATGTAGAGGCAAAAATTATTTTAACTTAAGATCAATTAAAACTCCGTGGATCTATGAATACTATCGCCAAAGGACATATTCTGGGAAATAAGAATCTGGTGATGATATTCTTATATCAAAAAAAGAGTCAGAATCTCAATTTCGTAAATAATCTAATAGGCGCGAAATCGAGTAGAGTAAGTTTGTAAGACATAAACATATTATAACAAAATCTTGAATTCAGCAAGATGGGAAGATGATTATAAAATATACACATTACGCAAAACGAGTAACTAAACATAGCAGACTTTTGAATCCCATTCGCTTTGTAAAGTTGTGCACATTCATGACTGGTCTCTTGTACTGTCAAAATTGTTATTCTTAACGCATTAATACGTTCTGTCTGTCATTAAAACGCAATGCCCCCAGAACTAGGCGGAAAGTGGGCAACGGAGTGTCTTAACACTAGGTTCCCGCTGATTCATTAAGAATAAGAATTTTGTCAATAGCTCTAGAAGAGCCAAAGACTCTCATAGTGAACACGTAGAAAAATACCGAACAAGGGCGAGTCAAGCTCGCCCACCGAAGGTTCCGTACTAAAATTGGAGGGCTCGGGCTTTTTCTTAAATTCAGGCATTGCTTAGCCAGAGCCCTTGCATTTGATACCTCACTTGGACTAGCGGCTTTAATACAAAATTTTGCTGCCCTTTCATGGCTATTATATATTAGGATTTAACCACTAATGTATGATTTTTAATTTTTTTTCCTGTAAATGCTAGATGCCAAATTTCATAATTCTAGGTTAGCCAGAAGTACCCTATTAATTTTGATTCCCGTATTGTGTCAAAATACAAGTTTTTTGGTATTTAAGGCTATTATACTTTAGCTTTTAACTTCAAATGTATAGTTTTCAGATTTTTTCCTGAACTAGTACTGCCTGTAGATCAGTGTTTCCCAATCTTTTTTGTGCCATGCCCCACCTTAACCTTTCTAAAGTTTTTAATGCCCCCCTATTATGTTAATAATTATGTATGTTAAAAATATGTGTAAAAAAATATATGTCTATTTTTTAATATTTTATTAGGAAGAGATCACTATGAAATTGTTAACAAAACACAGTAAGTAAAATTTCAAAACATATAATGAAAAACAGATTTCTTCTTCATTTTCACCGTGACATCCTCCCTAGTACCTGCCATTCTGTGTATCTCTTCGTTGCGGATTCGATCAGCTAAACTGACTCCGCATATCCTACGAAGAGATCGCATCTCCACAGTATTCATCTTTCTTTCGTTCTTCTTCTGTAATACCCACGTTTCGCTGCCGTATAACTGAGTCGGTACCAAAACTGCATTGTGTACGGCCAAACGCGCAGCTGTGCTGACGTTCTGCCGTCTCATCAATGCAGCTAAGGTTCCGTTAACCCTGTTACCGGCAGCAATACGCCTTTCCACATCTATATCGTTGAGTTCCGTCACTGAACATCCCATACCTCCTCTGAATTCAGCGGAAAGTGGGGAAAGGAGTGTCTTAGCGCTATGTTTTCCCTCTGCCTACCCCGCTGTGGGATACAGCGTGAAACTGATTTGAGTTTTATATATTTTAATAATAAATAATATTTCACTCCTTCGAGTGGGGATCGAACCCACAACCATCGCGTTACAGTCATTCTCTTGTGTCACTACGCAACGATGGCCTCTAAATTAAAATTTAAATAAATAAAAATGAAATCAAATACTTATCAATTATATCTATACAATATATATCTATATATATAAAAGGATATGTACCTGACTGACTGAGGTAAGACGCACGCACAGCCGTAATCGCTGTGCGTAGAAACGTGAAATTTGGACAGATGTTTATTTCCATAATCTGGAAATCCACTAAGAAGGGATTTTGAAAAACGTTAACCCTAAAGGAATGAAATAGGGGTTGAAAGTTTGTATGGATTTTCTTTTAAATCGGCGCCGATTTTTTTAAAATTTGAAATTCAGACTCTTAAAAATATTTCCTTGAATACGTGTTTCATGGTTTTTTAGAATTCACCCCCTAAGGGTTCAAATAAAGGGTTGAAAGTTTATATGGAAAAATCTTTAAATCGCCACCGATTTTTATAAAAAAACTTAATTAAGACTGTTAAAAATATTTTATTGAACACGTTTTTCGTGGTTTTGTTAGAATTCACCCCTAAGGGTCCAAATAAGCGGGCGAAGCCGCGCGCGCCCACTATTTATGAATATTAAATCAACGAACTATTACAATTGTTTTTACACTTATTTCAAATGAATACCAACTGAATGATGTAAAACACTACGTACGTTGCGATGAGTCCGTGCTCTACTTGAAGACTCCAATCACCCAGTTGATATTTTGATCTCGTCAAACAAAATTATACCTAATAATTATTTACGGCAATTATTTAAGATTTTGCCTTTTTTGTTAAACTTGAAGCGACAGGGTTAAAGTTGTATCGAGTTAATTTTTGAAATGCCATCCTTAAATGTTAAAATTGCTCCCCATTGGGGCGTAGGCCCCACGTTGGGAAACACTGCTGTAGATGCTAGGTGCAAAATTTTATAATTCTAGGTCAACCGGAAGTACCCTATGAAGTTTGATGTCCTTTATAGTGTCGAAATATGCGTTTTTTTGCGATACAAACGGCCATATCTTTTTTCTAAGTAAATATAAAATATGTTTTTATCAGGAAATCATGGGGCCGGAGATCTGATTATATGGTTTAAATTTCAACTCGATATCTCTAAACGTTCCTGAAATGAAGGGTCTTGACAGACAGACAGACGGACAACAGAATGATCTTATAAGGGTTCCTTTTCTCCTTACGAAGTACGGAACCCTAAAAAGTACAACATCTTTGATGGATGTTAACGTTTTGTCATGTCAGATAGATATTTTCCTTTACAAAGAAACAAGAAACAAAAAATGTGCAGTTTAGGTGGAATTTATTCTTATTCTTGGCATTAATCCCAGCGTACGTTGCCAGGGTCTGCCTTCTTGCTCAACCTACTCCACTTTGCGCGGTTTTTAACATCGTTGGTAGTTACTCCAGTAACTCTCATGTACAGCACCATGACATCCAATCAACACTTCCTTGGGCGTCCGGGAGATCTCACTCCAGAGGCAAGCATAGCAAGACATTTCTATCCGACATAGTTCCTACGACACTCTTAGAGCTTATTGGCTACGTCACGGATCTTAAAACTAATTCGAATGAATATGTTGCGTATGCGGTCTAACCATGTTATGCTGCTCATGCACCACAGCATCTTCATTTTCATCACGTGAAGCTTTTGAGTGTGCCGAGATAGTGCTGGCCAGCATTCGCTGCCGTATAAAAGAACCAGTGGGATGATGCACTTGAGTTTTGAGCGGCATTCTGTGATCGCATACCACACCAGTAACATCGCGCCATTTAACCCAGGCAGTGCATAAGGACTGCCTGGGTTAAATGGCCGGCCGGGCTTGGACATCATGATCAATATCTCCTGACTCTAAGGTAGCTGAACTTTTCCTGCTTAACGGCTGATTCCCATACCTATATGAATAATGATCGAGTCCGGGCTCCCGCAAGCTATGTACTTGATCATCGACACATTTAGTTTAAGAGTGCCGTTCTCAAGCGTACCTTTCCAGAGGTTCACTATACGCTCTAGCATCAGTCAGTTCCCATCAATGAGTGCTATGGCACCGGCGCGCATCATCAACCACGGAGGCTGACTACATTGAATAAGAACGGACTAAGCTAAGCAGTGGTGAACCTCTACTATAATTTTTCGGAAGGGTTTAGTATCGCCAACAGCAGACCTAACCATAGAAGCGGAGTCGTGGTACATGTCTCTGATAATCCCAATATAGGAATTCCTTTGGATCATAATGCCCACCAGATACACTGACGAGGCACACAGTCAAAAACCTTCGGCAGATCTAAAAAGATCACGTGCAGAGCTCTCCTTTGTTCCCTGCATGCCTCCGTCAAAGTTCTGAGGGCAAAAATGGCGTCCCTAGTACCCGATCCTGGCTAAAATCCATATTGAGACTCCGAGACGGTACACTCCCGGCGGAGTCTGAGTTCTATCTTGCACTCGAATATCTACATGGTAATGACTCAGCTTAATGCACCTGTAACTACCATAATCTTGAACACTGCCCATTTGCTTGTGAATAGGGTAATGAAATTTTGCCGCCACTGGTGTGGCATCTTTCCAGTGTTTAAGATATGGTTAAAAAGGTCAGTAAGCATGAGCACATCAAGAATAGATTTAGAGAATATATTTATTGTTGTCGTTTTCCAGCAAACACCGGCAGTTGATCAAGGGTCGGTTAAAGCTCACTATAAATCCTTTATCAGAGTCAGCTACGGAAATATTGTTATTGCGATACGATACATATTATTTAAAGATATTATAATTGATTATATGCTATCTGAGAAGTAAATACAACTGGCAAGACTTTCAGTAATGCCAGTTTTGTTAATCGAGGCAGATATGACATCCGAAAAGGAACCGAATAAAAGCAGCAAAAAAAGACTGTAGTGTAAAGAGTAGAAAATTACTATCCCTTTGTTTTATACGTTCTTTGGTACTTTTTCGCATAAATAAAATTTTTATAATGTATAGAACTTTTTCTTAAAAAAACCGCCTTTTTTCGCTAGAGAGCCCTCGCCAAAATGTATCTTGCCCACATTAAATTTATGTCTTGCCCCGTCACTGCATTCCTAGTAAGTATTTTTCTAGATTTCCACTTTGAAACAAGCCACACAATAGATGTCATATTACTTTGTCTTCCTTGAACTAAATGAATATAGCATTTACTAGAAATTTCTTAGTTCACATAAACGATAAAAACATTTCATACTTAAATGGTTTATAACTCAAACAAAGAAAACATTCTCTCTAACTATACTAGATGAGACAAGTCGTAGAGCAGAGACACAAACTTGTGACTGTTAACTGTCAGCTTAAGTGGCCTACGGCTGGTAACATCCACAGGGTAAAGGCGTTCTGGAGTGGAGATTACTCGGAAAGTCTAGGACGTCCTCAAGTCAGGTAGAGTGAAGGCATTCTTAAATTGAATGACAAGTGACAATGTTTCGAAGGATATCCACCAAGGTAGGATGACGACATACGCTAAGTGGCTGATAACGATTGGTTGCGAAGAAGAAGTCGAGCTATCGAGTAGCGTGCTATTAAAGATTTGTAGCAATGGACGACGATAGGCT
>DWLH01002445.1:0-10793 GCA_018249795.1 Heliconius telesiphe telesiphe | reverse complement strand
CTGCCACTCAACACGCAATGCCTCCAAAATTCGGCAGAAAGTGGGGAACGGAGTGTCTTAACACTAGGTTCCCTCTGCCTACCCTGCTGTGTGCGGGATACAGCGTGAAGCTAAAAAAAAAAAAAATATCCAAACTACAACATACTGTTAATACAAACAGACGTCATAACGTCGACGGGACACATCATAATTAATTAATCTATGTTACAGCGAACAACAACTTTATTGAATCAATTTGGTAAGGGTTGGTTCATTTTCCGTTTTCATTTTAAACATAAACATAACTAAAAAAAAATATATTAATGTGATCGGTTAACCTATCAATAATAGAACCTAAGCAAATACTTAGAAAAATTATTGTTTAATATTGTATAGAAGTGACTGAACTTTGGCATAGTAATAGTTTAAAGCCTAGAACAACATAGTTTTTATCCCTGTACTCAATGCAGTTCCTATACAAAAAATTAAAAACATATATAATATAAAGACGATTGATATCAAATACATATGTAATCTCACATCCACACATGTGAACTCACCTCTAATGATTTGGAAAAGGATTCAACAAAATTAGGATACAATAACTTTTTTCTGGATTCTTTTGTGAAATAATTTCAAGAAAAACATTTACTATATTGTATTAGCATTACGCTTTCTGCTAAAGCTGTCAGGACCGATAGAGGGAAACTAATGTAAATACACTTCGATCCCGTTAAGACACTTCCGTTACAAAAATAATTATTCAATTCGAACCAGTAACTCCTCCTTTCACTTTATAACATTAGTAAATATAGATAGTATAGTATAGATATATTAACACAATTGTTTTCTATTTTCAAAATAATAAAAAATATATAGAAATAACCCAAGATATTAAAATAAATATTATTAATATATTAAAAATATTAAATTGGAATAAGTATGATTTCAGTAAATTTACAGTACTTTATAAATAAATAGGGTAATAAGCCTATTCAAGCGGGCAAAGCCACGGGCAAGTCGCTATTATTAAATAAAGATTTACAACAATGTATGGACGTCAGAATAAGATGAATATTTTTTGTGAGCATCAATCGGATTCACAGTAACGTTTTTCTTAAATTCGACGCCTACTTTATATTTCTATAGAAAATGATAATGGTGAAAAAGAACATTAACTATATATCGGTTGAATGACCAAGTTTCATATACGTTTTTGTACTTCTTTTTATATTTTTTGGGATTCTGTACGTTAAACTTTGTTATCCATCTGCGTCTGTTGGCCAATACCATTTATTGATCTACGGTCCCTAGAAGCATAGAAACAATTAAGCTTTTAGGTCACCGCAATTAAAAGATACGAACATTTGAGCATCGCTTTTGCTGCATTTCATATGCAATTCGCCGCAAAAAATCAAAACTTATATGGTATTTTTAACATTTTTAAAGTGTTATTCCTCACTTAGGAAAGAAAAATACGTATTTAGAAAACGTATTAAAATTTGAACTCAATTTTGAATTCCGTTTCCAGGAGGCGCGGGTTCGGTTACGCTACGTTAAAATTTTTATACGTTTCCTAAATAAAAACCAATAGGGTATTTGGAAGGCCTATTTTTTGCCTTTGGAAGGCATATTAGGCCTATCTTATTTGGAAAAAGTAAGAAATAAAAGAAAAAATCCAAATGGTGGAAATTTATAACAACTATTACACATTTATGTACTTAATTTCATACAAAATACGTGCATACGCCAGCAAATTTAAGTTTGTCAACATTTATAAGATGTCCTGTTGACCAACAATCCGGAAATAGGTACGGAACCCTCAATGGGCGAGTTCTAATCGCACTCGACCGATGTTATTTTATCTTCACACATCCCTTTCAACGTTGTCATTGTACGAGTAGGGCACAGAAAAACAAGTAATTAGAAAATTGATTTATTTTTGAAAGTATTTCATATTGAGTACAATTGTCGCAATAAGTTTAACTACAACGTGAAACGGAGAAAAAATACGCTCCCTCTACCTACCCGACTACGTGCGTGATAAAGCGTGAAGCTGAAAAAAGAAACGCTATATTAGAGATGAAGTGATCGTCATAGTGTATATGGGATTACCACTACCCCTTCATAATCACACACCCCACACCCTCTAATAACCCTATACATTAGAGCACACGCTTAAAACACAAGTACATAATATTCAGAGTAAACATCAAATATAATGTCTGCGAGCGTCATGTGGCACTGTCACGTAACGTGTTAGTAAATAATTTAAGCCACGATATAAATAATGAGCAATGAGCTTATGCATATATTTGTGTATGTATTGTATTATCGTATATTCTGAATATATAGTGAACGTGCTCAGAAATTTTCAAATATGAGTTAAAAAAATATACTTATATTTTTACTTTGAACGGATAAATCTTCACTTTTTTAATTTCACGTTGTATTCTGCATATAGACTGGTAGGCAGAGGGTTAATACACTCGGTCCCTACTTTCAGCTTAATTTTCGAGACAGTGCGTGTTGAGTGGCTCGCTCCTCGCTCTGGTAACGGCAAAGTGCGGCGTTGAGTTCCGCTAGTAAGTTCACTCTGCCTACTCTGCTATGTGCGGAATAAAGTGTGAAGTTGATATTAAAATTTATTTTATATACCATTTTATTTAACATACTAGCGGCCCATTCCCGGCTTCGCTCGCATACCACTAATAATTGTTTTATTATCAATCATTTTCCATAAGATAATCAATATAAATCAAATAATTAATATAATTTATACATTCAATAATTTTGAGAAAGTGCAAGCACTAACATGGCTGCTTGCGAGGACGAAATCGACGGCTAGGGCGCCCCCCGCTGGACTCGTGTCTATGCTTGCGGCCGTAAACAGAGCGTTGAATTATTTTAAATTTACATTTACTCAAAAAGTATACGTTCAAATTACATGCTATAAAAGACAAAGCATTTCTTCATAAAAAATCTTTTATGATGGAATAACTTTCGCTCGCAAGTTTCAATATCTTTATCAAATAAAAAACCTTGCAATTTTCAATTATTTTTTTGTCACAAACTGCCTGAAACTGTCAAAAGTTTTTTGTCTTATTGTGACTTATTTATAAACCGTCAACATCATCTGTTCCGTCCGCCCGTTCGCGTCGGTCATACTATGCCGCCCGAAGGCTAGGTCATTTCAAATTAGTGACATCTCCTTAATTCTTTATTAGAATGTTATACTGTAAACTATAATTTCAATCTAGATATAATGCTTTAGCATTTAAAGTGACTATTATATTGTTCATAAGGATGAATATCAAAATATAAAAAATACATTGACAAAAACCCCAATAAATTTAAAGTAAATTAATTAAAATGGTTACTTTTGCTCAACCTTCAGAGATAAACATATACCATCGCGGACTTTTTTAAATATTATTTAAAGAACAATATTTTTGTTAAGCATTGTTTTTATGTATGTCATAAGGTTGAGTCAGCGCACGCCATGTATGCGTTAAGCAAGTTCATTTTGGGTGACGTTTTCTCAAAACAACAAACAAACTTTGTAAACCGTTGCTTGCAACGGTCCCGTAGCGACGGTTCTTATTAACATAGATGAATAAATTGCATGTCAAATTAGAAAGTATTTTAATATATTAGTATATATGTGTTATGTAATGTTATATAGCACTTCTGAAGAATGCAGCTTTCATACAAAACAAAAACAAAATAAATCGGACCACTTGATCCAGATATCTTAGCGTTTAAACAAACAAACAAACAAATTTTTCCGCTTTATTATATTAGTATAGATTACATTAACATGCAAAAAAACTAAAAATCGTCGATGTTTTCAATATCTCCATATATTTATAAAAACTGTTGTGTTAATTAAAATAAAAAAAACAACCAAATGTAATGCAAAGACTAGGAAGAATCACACTAAAAAAAAATGTCCAAAATATGCAAAATGTATAAAAGTAAAGGCCTGTAAGTATCTAAATTAAAAAATCTTAATATTATAATAATCTCTAATTTACAGGATGGGCCAGAAAGGCGTGCGAATTTGAAAATCGGATTGATCGTGAGAGGGACGTGATAGCGGTGCGCAGGTAGTGGGGATAGGTAGCTTGGTTCTTGGAAATTTAGTCGCCATGGAACGTTTCACCAGTGAGCAGCGTGCGTTCTGTGTAAAGGCATATTACAAAAATGACGATTCGTGCACTATTGCGCGGCGTCTATTTCGCTCTGAGTTTAGTTTACATAATTTAAATCAATGACCTAGTGAAAGTATTAGCAGATCGTGGGTCAAAAAGTTTGAGTCTACGGGTTTGACACTTAGTTATCAACTCGAAAGAGATCAACTTCATTAAGGCGTATTTTGGCAAAAAATCTTAAATTTCACCCGTATAAACTTCAATTGCGACAGCGCGACATCTCTTACATCCAATGAGTCCTTAGCAGTTGTAAACGAAATGTGTACTGGAAAACTGATACCGCGTCGTTTGCTCTACATTCTGTGGCCTTCTCGGAGCCCAGATCTCACGCCACTGGATTGTTTTTTCTGGAGGTACCTCAAGAGCCGCGTTTATGCCAATAAACCAACGACAATTGCCCAGCACAAGAACAACATCTGCGAGGAAATGTCCGCTATCCCACGAGCGAAGGGCCCGCGAGTTTTTACGAAATTGAGGTTCAGATTCGAGGAGTGTGTACGTTTGGGTGGTACACATCTCAGTAATGTTATTTCAAATAAAAAAAAAACCATGTAAAAATTATGTTTCCTAAGCCTTGTAGTTTTTTTTCTATGATTTTTTAAATTTCGCATAACTTAATGGCCCACCCTGTGTTTCTTATCTTCTTTATGAGATTGAACAAACAAAAGACAAGCTGTCTCTTTTTCAATCGGTTTGTTAATCGACGCATATCGACCTCCTCGAACGGTTTGTATCCGTGTACTGACCACCCGATCATGGCCCTTGCGGTATAAGACGAGTGTGGCGATACAAGTCAGCAGACTGGGATGAGATGCGGCATTTCTTTTCGGCTTATCCTTGGAGATCTTGTTTTTCTTCAGGAGAATCGTCGAGCTGCGCAGAAGCCATAACCGAAGTCATACAGCAGAGCATGGAATATTTTATACCATACTCTGATATTCCTTCTGGTAGTAAAGCTCGCCCATGGTTTGACGCTGGCTGTGACCGTGCAGAAGCGCGGAAACAGGAGGCGTATACTGCCTGGGCTGATGCTCGCATGCGCACATCTCCGAATACTCGTGAACTGAAGAAAAACTTCAACAGGGCCTCTAGACTAGGCAAAAAATTAATTACGCAGAGCTCGTTTCGATCACATTCGAAAAGTAGGCGCTAAGCTTGCCTCGTACCCAGCGGGTAGTAAGGCATTTTGGTCACTTTCGAAAGCGGTCGAACTTCTGACTATCCTCTTTGCCTCCCTTGCTGAGGCCAGATGGTTCGCTTGCTCACACTGCGGAAGAGAAAGCGAACTTCTTCGCTTCTCTTTTTGCAGAAAAATCGCGTCTAGGTGATACAGGTAAAACACCACCATTATTGCCTCACGCCGACTGCTCCATGGCAGCTGTCCGCATTCGCCAAAACGAGGTACGGGTAGCCCTGCAAAATCTAGATGTGAATAAGGCGAGCTGCCGAGATGGCATTTCTGCAATTGTGCTGCGGAACTATGCGCCTGAGTTGTCTCCAATTCTGACTCGTTTGTTTCGACTCTCACTAGAGACTGGAGTAGTGCCCAAGACGTGGAAGCTTGCAAACGTGCAACCTGTGACCAAAAAAAGCAGTCGGGCAGACCCTGACAACTACAGGCCAATATCGGTCACCTCTATACTCTGCAAGACTATGGAGCATGTACTGAATAAAAGGCTTGTGGCATACCTGAAGGATAATGATCTCCTAAGCGATAGCCAGTACGGATTTCGTCAAGGGCGATCGACAGGAGATCTCGTTGTGTATGCCACTCACATATGGAGCGAGGCTATCGAGAGATATGGCGAGACTTGCCGTGTCTCTCGATATTTTTAAAGCTTTTGACAGGGTCTGGCATGCAAGCCTTATAAGTAAGCATCCCGCATACGGACTACCGGCTGACCTTTGCAAATGGATATCAGACTTCTTGAGTGAGTGATCGATACAAGTGGTCCTAGATGGCCACGTATCTGATCAACAGGCTATAAATGCCGGAGTTCCTCAAGGTTCTGTTCTGTCAGCAACCCTATTCCTGCTGCACATCAACGATATGTTAACGCCCGGTATTGTTGGGTACGCTGATGACAGCACGGTTGTTAACAAATATGTGTCCAATGTAAAGGCCAGCCGGAACGAAATCCAGTCTTGTCAAGAGTCTATGATCGACCGTCTGAACCTGGCACTTCAGAGCGTCTCCGAATGGGGCGATGCCAATCTTGTCAGGTTTAACGCTACCAAAACTGAGGCGTGTTTATTCCTTGCAAGACGGAGCCCGTTCGATCTTGCTCCGACTTTCCGAAATGTACCCGTGCCGATAGCTGATCATCTTGAGCTTCTTGGCATGAACCTTACGTCAGATCTGAACTTTGGACGTTACATCGAGTCTTTGGCTACAACTGCAGCTAAAAAACTAGGTATCCTCTCAAAGGTTAGGCAGTATTTCACTCCGGGACAGCTTCTAAAACTTTATCAAGCTCAGTACTGCTGAGTACTGCTGCCACCTTTGGGACGGATCTGCTAAATATCAGCTAGCGACCTTAGACTCGATTGAAAATCGCGCCAAGAAGCTCATTGGCGACACAGCGATTGTTGAGGCAAAGCTGCATAGCCTTGAACATCGTCGAAAAGTAGCCTGCCTATCGATATTTTACAGCATACATTTCGGAGAGCGTGCAGCAACGCTGCAAGACTTAGTACCCTCTTTCCATCTGCGGGGCACTAGACATAGGGAGGGATTTCACCCATATGTTGTCGATATACCACCTCTTCACACGCAGCTCTTCGCCTCCACTTTCATAATGTGAACTGCTAAAGAGTGGAACTCCCTGCCTGCTGAACTGTTCCCCGACAAGTATAACTTGGCCCTTTTCAAGGCAAGAGTGAGTAGGCATTACCTAGGTAAACATGCTCCACAATCGTTCGCATTGTCACTTACCACCAGGTGAGATAGCGGACAAATGCTTGCCTATCTATAGTAAAAAAAAATACTTCATTCAGCTTTACGTCTTTTGAAAGAAGAAGAGTATCTGTGGAACAGGAAGAACCTTTTCACAGCATTAAGTGCCTATATATAGTATCATTTAATTTATTTATGTATTTTAATTGTTACATTTAAATAAGAAATTGGCACATTTATTATGTGTCATTTTTTTATTTGAATGTGCTGTCGTTGCTGAAAAGAAAGATAGATATAAAAATACTGCTTTAGGAATATGTTGTTTCTGCGACTAATACAATTGTTTTATCATATTTTATCTAATTATTATATTATAATTATACTTAAAAGTCCTGAAAGGACTCCAGTCTGAAAAAGTATAAATATTCGTTACGATTTCTTAGAAAAATAGAAAAGCGTGATAGAGTTTTACATTAAATAAACTTAGTATGAAACATAGTAATAGTACTCAAAGATAGAACTTTAGTCAATTGTGAAATATTGTAAAACATCATGTATGTATTTGTTTTCGAACAGAAATATGAAATATCAGTCAGGAATGTGTTTTCATTCAACTCGTACAGAGAGATATTTATATTAGCTATTCCGCTCAAACTTTTATTGTATAGCCTCGTCACTACGTACTCGTACGTCACCTGCGACGAAAAGAAAAACAAGAAACATTTGTATTTCTGTCGTCGTTGATCTTTTCATTTCATTTTGTCGCTGGGAGACCTTTTAGAATAGATAATGTGACATATAAATTTTCCTCTCATCGAGGGCCGCCTAGTGGCACTTTGTAAAAGGTACCTCCAATTAATTTCACCAGACGTCAAGGGATCAGATCTCATAATAAAGTAATGTATTTTGTGAAGCTTTACGTAGCATAAAATGATGAGACGGTTTTATATGGAATTTAATATTTAAACATTTTAATGTAAATGAAACTATTTTAACCGGATTAATCGCCTATGTTTTGTATTTTTATACATTTTTGAACGGACGACACGGTCTACCCGTGACCACGGACTACTGCAAAGTGTTCGAAACGTCGGGTTTCCAAAAATATATAAAAATACAAAATATACGCGATTAATCCGGTTAAAATAGTTTCGTTTAAAATGTGTAATAATCGTGAAAATCAAAGAACTTATTATTTTAATGTAATTTATAAAACTTTTAAAATTCATAAAACTCGCTTGGTTATAAAAACAAATTAATTGTTAACAGTCTTATATTAATAAAAAAAGAAATGTTTTTAGAAGAGTGTTAAAAAATTTGAATAAACTTAAATTAATTTGTAATATTCTCCTTAAATTAATTTTTCTTCACGTGGAGAATCAATAACTTTTTTTAATTTAGAACATGTTGAGCGGATTCTGACATAGCATTTTGTTTAACAACGACAGGAAAATCTATGTTTAGATATATTTTCTTCGAATAAAAAAAAGAAATAATATAATTCTGTCTATTTATTTAGTTAACTAAATTCACAACTCTACAAACCTCTCATAAATTTTACATTTGCAGTTAAAGATTCCATCTTTTCAGAACTCCTAACAGGATAATAAATATTTCATCGTTCCAACTTGTTATAATCTTAGTTTAACGATTACCATTTTACGTTGCATGGGAGACACACTCCGCTCAGGACACCGGCCCTAAATAATTTAATTACAAAACGTTGCCGCACTCGAGCTTTAAATAAATCTAATCAACGCTCTATGAAAGATGAATATTTTGAATATAAGTTATGTGTATATATATATACACCTACTAATATATTTTATAACTTCGAGATAATGGTGAATACCATTCTTCTGTCACAATACATTATTATATTTTATATTGCACTTAACTCATACAATACAAATTTAAAAGGTTAGTTGACAAAAGTGGTACTTTATTATTTATTTAATGTACTTGTCACGCTGTATCCCGCACACCGAACAGTAGGCAGAGGGTACATGAGAGGGAGCGTTAAGACACTCTGTTCCCCACTTTCTGCCGAATTCTGGAGGCATTGCGTGTTGAGTGGCAGAATTCAACGGCGCGCTTTCTCTCGACACCAGAGCGAAGAAATGGAAAATGGAATAAATTTAAGTAAATATTTCATCTCCTCGAGTGGGGATCGAACCTATAAACAGTCAGTTTTACAGTCACACTTTGTGCCCCTGCGCAATGACTGGCCTCTTTTCAATAAAAATATTTTTGGAAATATCGACGACAGTCAGACGGTCGACTCGTACATTAAATTACATTGTCAAAATCAATAGAACTGTGCGAAAAGCAAATTGAGAGTCCTTTATAATTTCTTTCAAATACCAGAATCTTTATGTTACTCGCACTCTGAGTTAGACCATTATTTTCACACCAATCTTTCAAAATACAAACTAATGCCTGCAACATCCACTCTGATGATGTAATGAGCATTGCAACATTTATTGTAAATTTCACATCACTTTATTGCACTCCTTAAGACAGCTATGCAAATATAAATTGAACATCCAATCTGACCAACACCCGATTGGAAGTCAAATGAAAGCGACATGTCAACTCCTCCTTGCACACAGGCTGAATAAGCTTTTTAGTTTACGTTCAATATTTTAGTTTTTGTTAACATTATTTTTACTACCCAAACTATTCTAACTAGTAGCCATATTTATAGCTTGCACAGTCTATTTGTGAACCTTTGCCATTATAGAAAGGCACCTCGTCCGTCGTTTGGGATTCCCCCTGATTTCCAGCAAAAATTTCCCAAAACCCAGTCCAAGATGCGTTCCCGCTGCCTTGCCACATTTTATACTTTGTATTACACTCTCAATTTCTTTTATACTGGTTTTGCCATCGGCTATATCAAAGGATGACTGCGAGTAAGCTTTCCATCGTGGAACCGTATTACCACTATTATTTTGTTTAAAGATATTATTATTAAATACGTATCAAATATTGTTATTAGAAAAACTACATAAATACTGTAAGTAGAAGACTAAATACGCACTAGTGTTTTAAATGTAAATATAAAAACTGTTTATTCAGAAAATATGTTACAGAACTTCTCGAAATGCAACTCTAAATCGCCTGCCCTCGGATGCGGTCCGCAGTTCTAGAGGTTCTGGCGAGCATCCAAGTTTATAACCGATTTGTAAAGTTAACGACTCAGGAACTCGCTCCTAATTGCCGGTTAAATAAAGTTCAGCGATACGTCACCTTGACATGCCAAATGTTTGTTGCTTCTTAATCAGCGCGAGAATTTATCCTTGAAGTTTGTAATTTCATTTAGTTTAACGACTCCAAGGGATTACATAAAGTTTTCGATCTACAACGATATTTTACAAGTACCTAACAATGTAGAGGCCAGGCAGTAGTGGCACAGGGACATACAGTGTGACTGTAAACGCGACAGTTGAATGTTTGTTCGATTCCACAACTTCTTCACTCTCGTGTCGAGGTAAAGCGTGGTGTTGAGTTTCGCCACCCAACACGCAATACCTCCAGAACTCGTCGGAAAATAGAGAACCGAGTGTCTTAACACTAGGTTCCTTCTGCCTACCCTGCTGTGTGCGGGATAAAACGTAAAGCAAAAAACTCTTACAAATGTCGAATATGGTGAATATTGTGCACAGTATGATGATAAAATATGTATTTTACATTGTGATAAAATA
>DWLH01002444.1:0-10793 GCA_018249795.1 Heliconius telesiphe telesiphe | reverse complement strand
TGTAAAATCGACTGGTTGTGGGTTCGATCCCCACTCGAGGAGATGAAATATTTACTTAAATTTATATTTCCATTTCTTCGCTCTGGTGTCGAAGCAAAGCGCGGCGTTGAGTTCTGCCACTCAACACCTCCAAAATTCGGCAGAAAGTGGGGAACGGAGTGTCTTAACACTAGGTTCCCTCTGCCTACCCTGCTGTGTGCCGGATACAGCGTGAAGCTAATTTATTTATTTATTTAAATCATTCTAGAACTGAAAAGTATTTAAGTAAAGAATATTGTAATTTATATAACATTTGGGGCCCCCGTGGCCCCGAGGGCACAAGGGTGTGACTGCAATGCGACGGTTGTGGGTTCGATCCCCACTCGATGGAATTAAGTATTATTTATAAACATTTTCATTTCTTCGCTCTGGCACCAAGGCTAAAGCTCGGCGTAGAGTTCCGCCACAAAACACGCAATGCCTCGCAAAATTCGGCGAAAAGTGGGGAACGGAGTGTCTTGACACTAGGTTCCCTCTGGCTACCCTGCTGTGTTCGGATTTTTTTATTTATATTTATATTGGAATTTAAATTTGAATATGAACGAAAATGGGATCTTTTTACAAGAGAATCAGGAAGGTTTCTATTTCTATCAGAAATGAAACTTATTATTTTAATTGTATACATTTATTATAATTAATATAATTAAGTTATAAGAAAAGCAATACAAATATTTTATACTAATAATATCTTAAAATATTTAAAAATGAACCATATTATATCACGTTTAGTTTTGATACAATTCTTAAGATAAATGTAAAGATTTATTTAATACATCAAAGGCATCTTAGTACCCTGAACTCTATAATATTATAAGTGATATAAATAAGAATATTGGTGTCTATAAGAAATCATCATGTTAGATATTATAGAAATGACAAAACAAAAGAAATTATGTTTTAACATTTTTTAAAATTGTTATTCACACACAGATTAAAGGAAAATATTAAGAAACTGTCAAACAATAGCAAACCTTAAAGGTCTTTATTTCATTTTATTTTTCTTTATGACTGTATGGAAAATCCAATTTATCATTTCATCTATATAAACTATATATGAATATGGAAACCAAAAACTTTATACCCTTTTTTTACAAAAATTGTGAGGACGGAGGATGAAATTTGGCACAGTTATGTAGAGAAGTTGATATAAAAAATGCATAAAAAAATAACACTCACTACCAAATTTGACAATATGCACTTTTATATAGTGACATACACGTTGCTATGGCAACCCTTTTTTTATACGTTAATTTGTTAAAATATAATCATATTACACAAATAATATATCTATTTTAGTACCATTTATGGATAATTTTAACAATTATATTTCTACTTCCATTCTTAAAATGGATAAAAAAACACATATTAAATTTAATAAGTGCGTATATAATATTATATTTTTGTGTATTAACTTTTTACAATGTACGAAATCATTAAAAAAATTGTAAATATATAATAAAATTGGTAAACTAAAAGTTGAATATGTAAAAGAGATAAAATATAATTAAAAATTAGCGCCATTTTGATTTACTATTAAAAAACATAGTAAAAACAGTAAAATATTCATTTTAATAAGCAATCGTCAAAAATCATTATTGTGTAAAAATTAAATTATTAATATTATCAAAAAAAAAATTCATATTACTCCAAAAGAGAATAACTCATAAAAATGTTTTTTTCGTGAATTATCAGTAAGCTTTATATTAATAAACTTGCCTTAAAATTAAGAATATAATTATGGAATATTTACTACGACCTCGTAGTTGCCTAAAAAGCTAATAGTACGCTGATGTTTTTTAAATTAATAATTTAATACATTAAACTGAATAAAATTTTCATTTTTACGTAAAATAAATAGAAAATATTACAAGATACTGTCACGTATATGATTTTAAACATTATGCACTCAATTTATCAATTATGGCTGGCCTCAAAGTTTGATATCAATACAATATTATATCGTCACGACAAATTTAAACATGCAAATGCCTCTATTTAATCATCCACTATCTAAAACACCACACTAGATTAAAAATAGTGATTAATTTCTTTATTTATATATGGGATGTCGTAGCGGAAGGGTGTAACTGTAACGCGACGGTTGTGGGTTCGATCCCCACTCGAAGTAAAGAATTATTATTTCTTAATATTTTCATTTCTTCGCTCTGGCACCAAGGCAAAAAGCCCGGAGTTGCCACTCAACACGTAATGCCTCGAATAATTCGGCAAAAAATGAGGAACGAGGTGTCTTAACTGGTTTTTTTATGTTTTTAGAAATAACAGATTTTTTAAACCCAGATAATTAATTTAAATATACAATAAATGTCTAGCTATTTTTTAATACATCCTTAATAGCTTCTACAATAAATAATTGTTTATTATAATAAATAGGCAATTTAGTACTGACACCTATTTCTAACTAGTTATATGTTTCCAATATACATTATTTTTATGAAATTTAATATTTATATCGATAATATATTTAATATTCAGCACAAAGGCACCATTAATTTTTGTACTCGAGCATTGAGCTACATTACAATAATATATTTCAACTTTAGAAGCCATTTTTTTAATACTAAAATATTTTCAATATACACTTAGTATATAAAAAGATACTACAAAATATAAATCTACGAGTAAATATTTAGAACTTCTTAAAGCGTTTTTTTCTAAGTTTTTTTATCGTTATTATTTTGTAAATATGACAGAATTGCACTTATTTAAAAAAAAAATGTTAAATATGCGGTAATACTATTAAAAAACTTCAATTGCATAAAATGAGAGCCGTATGTAAATATTTTCATAACGTTGTCCGATAGCTGAAGATCCAAGATACAGTAAAATCAAGTAGTAGTTGTTGCTTTGTAGTTGCGCAGATTTGATTTTAGGATTTATATTACCTACTTTTGATAATTTTGAACAATGCGCAACAATTCCGAACCTAACTCCAGGTCGTCCACGACTCGTCGACCGCACTGTATCATATTATAATTAAAAAATCCTATATATACATCTTGATTTTGATATGTTGCGTTGAATATAATTAAAATAACCATTCCCATTTTACTTATCACGGTCACTTAATATAATTATTGTCGTATATTAAGAAATAGTGACATTAACTTTTTTTAAATATACCAAACAACATATTTGATTCTACATTTTAGTTTTGCTCCCAGCCCAACGACCTCTCGACGGCCATTTTCCACTGTTTGTATCTCATATCGCGATCATCTTCGCTCATTTTCGGTTGATATGTGATTCCTGCCGACATTGCAATAGGTGTTCCCTGTTTGCTCTTATCCAATCCCCAAAAAGCCACCATGGCGGCACCCAAGGCGGTGCTCTCCGTAAATCCCGCTTTTATAACGTCAATACCTATTAAATCAGCTTGCATTTGCATCACTAGTGCATTTGATGTCATACCACCGTCTACCTATAACAGAATATTAAGGTTTGAGTCCATAAGATTATCCATATACTATTTTTATTATTTTATTTCTTCGATCTGGCATGAGGCAAAGAGCAGCATTCAGTTCCACCACTCAATACCTAATACCTCAAAAATACGGCGGAAAGTGGGTAACAGAACTGTCTTAATGGAAACAGAGTGTCTCAACACTAAAGCTGACAATGTCCGTTTTTGTCTTACACTCGATCATAAGCTGATTAATTACAATAAAGTAACAATTAAGTCTCTCATTTATAGAACACAAACCATATAGTATAATTTTCTATAATACATCAATCGATCAATCAAAAATACTTAAAAAAAATATTTGGATTTGACATTTTTTTACTAGTCCTAGGTATGCAAATAATTTAAAATATATTAAACAGTAATGAAATAATTATATATTAAATAATAACATCCAACATACTTTTAACAATTGAAGTGGAATACCACAATCCTCGTTCATGGCGTCCAATATATCTCTTACTTGAAAACAAACTGCTTCCAAAGCAGCTTTGACAATGTGATTTGAGTTAGTATCCTCTGTAATTCCGCAGATTACTCTGTGGAAAAAATATTATAAGATAAAATATTATAATAAATAGTTTTGATGCAAGATAAATCTATTGTTTTAGGCGTTCCATATTCAGCTTCTTGTGACGCTCAATCTCTGAGGATACTGTTAGAATATTCAGGTATTCATGAATTTCGTAGTTTTTTATGAACCACAACGAGTTTACGATATTCCGTAGAATATTATTTTGTGCCCTTTGAAGGCAGGCGATATTACTTTTACTTGCGACACCCCACAACTGAATTCCATACGTCCAAATTGGTTTCAGTATTGAATTATATATTAGCAATTTGTTGTCGAGACTAAGTACAGAGTTTCTTCCCATCATCCAATATAAGGCTCTATACTTGTGGTTGATTTGGTCTCTTTTTTGCTTAATATGTGTTTTCCACGTAAAGCGTCTATCTAAGTGAAAACCCAGATATTTAATGCAGTCCGATTGAGGTAGTACACTGTCGCCAAGATGTACAGGTGGGCAGTATTCTTAAAATCTGTGGAATCTCTCGCAGATCATTATGATCCACAAACCAGGAAAGCCTCCGCATGAATGCTCTTCTTACCGACCGGTAAGCCTCACTCCTATTCTGTCTAAGTTGTGGGAAAGAATCTTTCTGCACCGTCTCAATGCGATCATTGAGGAGTACGATGTTGTTCCTATTCATTAATTTGGATTCATAAAATCACACTCTACAACTGAACAAGCCCATCATACCATCAGACAATGTTTTGAAAACAAAAAATACTGTTCGGCGGCATTCCTGGATATTCAACAGGCATTCGATCGCGTTTGGCATACAGGATATTACGGAGAGGATATTACTCAAAAATATTTGAGGGTCATTCTAAGACACAGACGTGTATCTTTTGCTCTGCTCATTTTGCACAATAAAAAATGCTTAGAGTGAAAAATAAGCTTAAAAAAGTACTCAAAGGTGTGTTTTAAGTTCGGAACTATGGTTTTATAAAAAAATTAACAGGAAAAATCGAAGTGAAGTGCTTAAATATCGGTGAACCTGTGTCGTGAATTTTATGTGGCATACACTTAGTTTGCGATCGTTAAGAAGAATTTTCTTCTCCTCCAGTAAAGTCGGTACTTTACTAAATGTTAAATAAACAATACTACAAATCAAAAGGTGGCCTAGCGGCATAACTTATAGCGAAGCAAGCGAAATTTCCTGGGTTCAAACCTCACCAAATATAAAAATTATAATTTTTCTTATTTTTTTAAGATTTAAATTTACATTTAACAGTGTCAGATAAACAACTTTCGTGGGGATGTTCGTAGAAACGGATAATGATAAAATTTTTATCCAATGTTTAAAATGTAGAAAGATATATCACCGCCCCGCTCCGCATCCACTTCTGGCAAGACCGGAGCTAACAGCTGATTTTGAATGCTTTAATTCTCTTATAAATAATAAGAGAATTAAAGCAGTCAATCTCTCAATTTCTTCCCGAAGTGATGACTCGCAACGCATTGTTACAACAGGAGGAGTCCAAACTCCAACTGACGCTACACGAATTAAAGATCTCTAAGAATTTGTGTGCCCAATTACAGTGTGAAAGGGAGGACAATGAAAAAGATTTTTTACAAATATTAGACACTAACACTAAGCTTAAGAAAGAAAATACTGCTATACACACACAACTAAGAAACTTGTAGAGGAACGGGACACTCAAAAGTTTATTAGATAAGTTTGCCCGATGCAGTGATGAGTAGCAGGCCCTTGTAAGGATATCCACCTTGGAACAAGAGCTACGGGAGGCACACACTTATCACCCAGTTGCAGGACGATGCTCATAAAGTTACCATGCAACATAATATTAGTTTGTTTAGTGAGTTAGTTGAGCGTGCCCCGCAGTTGGTTTCTCCTGTAATAGATAGACACCGCCAGTCTGTAATCGATCCCACTAAGGATGATACATCAGTTATCATTCTCCAAATTACATTTAAAAAGTCTCATTGCAGTAGAAATAAACTGAAAAAATACATTTAAAAACAGATTTATTAATAAAACCAAAAAATTAATAAAACAACATAGTTGTGTATCTAAGTGTGCAAAATCAAGTAATGAAAAGTTGGAACTATATGATGACCTAGAATTGTGCACTATAAAACTAGATAAGTTTTTTTTTATGGAAAAGGCCAAGACAAACGTGCGTTCGGGTCACCTGATGGTAAGTGATCACCGCCGCCTACGACCCTGTGCAACACCAGAGGAGCTACAGGTGCGTTGCCGGCCGACAAGGTGGGTTGGGCGCCGGAGCCCGGCATTACCTGATGCGAAACGCAGTGGCATAAAACCACTCTTCACGCCGCTTTTAATTGCCGGGGGTGGTAATGGTCCGGTCAAGTCTGCCCATGCGTGTTGCCATTGCTGGCGACGTGACTCTACCACACGTATTTTAGTCGCCTCTTACGACACCACCAGTACCAGGATGATACTATTCTAGGCCGGGATCACACGACAAAAAATATAAGTGTAGTTTAAAGTTTGAAGCTGATACACAAGCATTACAAACTGAAATAAATTCCTTAATAAACTCCCTAGATATACTTAATAAAAAGTATAGTGTTTCACAAAACGAAATACAGGAGTATTCCAAGGCGGTGGATAATCTAATAAAACTTTCAAATGATAACACTGAACGGTTTGACTCATTGGTCAATAATCACATTTGTGATTGTGTTGGTTCATTACATCCATCACCTGCAAGTACTCTGGTGTCTGCCCCTTTGACTAATTCCTTGTGTGACAGCCTTCATAATAATAAGAGAGTAGATCCAGCTCACAAAAATGATACGGGAGCTGGCCGAAACACATAACAAAACTGGCGGAGAGGCGAATCCAGTGATTAAGTGGCAAACATTAGAAACGGCCACAAGCAGGATAGAGGGCCAGCAGTCATCCTTGGCCAATCGTCTCGACGTGATTCGGCGGCATATGGACAACCTGGTATCCCGGGTGTCCGAGTTACACTCACAGCCACCGGACAACAAAGCTCCCGATAACGAAACAGAAGGTGAGACAATAGAGAGAACTAGACTGGCAGATACCTTGCAGGCAGTTGAAAAGACCTTAGAAAAAAAAAGTGCAAACCCTACAACCCCAACCTCCCCCAACACCCAAAGACCTAACACTGGATATCAAAGAGATAGCGGAAAAAATAGAGATCATGTCCTCGGAAGTGCGCACGATACGTGACACAAACCACAGCGAAAAATCGCCTCCAAGGCCGTCACTGGACACCGAGCTGGCGGTTCAGGAGGTGAAAAACACTCTGGCCACTATAAAAAAAGGAGTAACAGACCTATCGAACAGCGAAAAACAACCGGGCCGAAAACTGTCGCACAGGCCACCGCCAAACCAAAAAACTCCCACCCGAACCATACTCTATTAATTGCCTCCAAACTGCCGACAGAGACGAGCGATAACGTCATAATAAAGATAAGAGACGTACTCGATCTCAGGAAGACGGGGGCAAAGGTGGATCGGATGCGCAAGGCTAGAGACCAGAAGGTTGTGCTACGGTAGAGAGGGGCATCTCAGTCGCGCTTGTCCAAGAACCATACGTAGAAAGGACAGGCGAGATGAAATCCCAGCCAGGCACAACTACCATCCAGTGCACTCAAAACCGCCAAAAACCGGTAAAGGCAGCCATTATAATCTTTGAAAACGAGCTGGAAGTAATCCACGACCCCCAGATCGTCACAGAGAACGTGGCTGCCGTCCACCTCAAAGCCGGACCGCTGTCGCTGGGAGTACTCTCTGTGTACTTCAAAGGCCACCAAAATCTCTCTCCATATCTATCCCAAGTCAAACTGGCCACCACAAAAATTCCCACCCACCACCTTATAGTGGCAGGCGACGTGAACTCTTGGAGTCACTGGTGGGGCAGCAGCTCCGAAAATCATCGTGGAGCAGAATACCACTCTTTCGCAACGGAAATGGACCTTCACGTCCTAAACTCGGGCACAATACCAACCTTCGAGACATACAGGGGAGGTAGGTTGCACGAAAGCTGTGTGGATGTGACTTTAATAAGTCACACCTTACTCGGAAAAGCGGAGAACTGGAGAGTGGACCGAAGGCTAATAACATCTGACCACAACGCAATTTTGCGTTGCGTCTGGAAAGGGCACTATAACCTCTCAAGCCCATCACCACACGCAGTTACAACACCAGAAAAGCAAAATGGTCCGACTTCGCCACCATCATCAAGGCCGCTTTAGCCGAAAATAACATAGTACAGCATACTCAGAGTCTCGAGCCCGGAAGAGCTGGACGAGGTGCTAACATCTTAGACATCGCTAATCCACAGCTCATGCGATAAAACAATACCAAAAGTGAAAGAGTGGAAAGGCGACTACAATCGAATGTGCTTAGGAAGAAACGCCGCATTCGAAACGCTGCACCCAGACGAACAGAGTTCACGATCGAAGAATACGTACAGGCAAGGGGAACATACCATCTAAAAGCAACAGAGGCAGCCACTCAGAGCTGGAAGGAGTTCTGCACTTCTTAGGACCGCGAGAGCGTTTGGGACGGTATCTACAGGGTAATCAGGAAGACGTCCAAAAGACAAGACGATATGTTGCTAAGGAACACAGCAGGCGAAACACTGTCACCAGATCAGTCGGCTGAGTTCCTGGCAAAGACGTTCTACCCTGATGATTCTGTGGAGACCAAAACCGAGCAGCACAAGCGAGTCCGAGAAATCACAGAAAAAGGAACTCCAGCGGAGATTCAAGACCTGTCGGACAACGACCCCCCCCTTCAAGGATGCAGAACTGGAAACGGTGCTCTTGAGCCAGAATCCCAAGAAAGCACCGGGACTGGACGGGCTGACGTCTGACATATGCAGCGCGGCAATCAATTGCGACAGGGAGGTATTCTTGGCGATAGCCAACAAGTGCCTATCGCTGTCATACTTCCCCAAGCAGTGGAAAACCCACGTCTGCATCCTCCGCAAACCAGCGAAGGACGACTATACCAACCCAAAGGCGTACCGGCCCATAGGACTACTACTGATCTTGGGAAAGACGGTAGAAAAGCTTCTAATGGGAAGACTTCAGTGGCACCTCACACCTACGCTTCATCCCAGCCAGTACAGGTTCATGCCACAAAGGGGAACCGAAGACGTCCTCTACGACTTAATAGAACACATCAAAAGGGAGACAACACAGCAAAAGAAAATAGAATATTAGAAAGAATGAATAAAAAATGTACACATTGCAACGCTTTAAAATGGAAAGACGAAACTGCTGGTATGTGCTGTTCTCGGTTTCTTGGTGAGCCAAAAGAGCCCCTTAAAAGCTTACTTCTGTACGAAACATTGGAGTCAAAAAGATTTCTGAATAAAATTAGAAAATATAACTCATGTTTTCAAATGACTTCATTTGGTGTAGACAAAGAAGTTATTATGCCAGGATTTTCGCCAACTATCAAATAAAACAATCAACATAAATTTTTACTTCATGGGCGATGAAATCATTGAAACAGACCGTAGGTGTCAAAATATTCAAGGAGTAGAAAATGCCACTGTTCTGAAAATTCAGCGAACACACACGAACATAATCGACTTATAATTACTTTTAAAACCAATTACTTTTACTAATTACTTTGAAAAGACTGCCAGGAGAAGATTATAAGTTAATTATGCATCCAGATGGTACACCAAATGGGCAACACGAAAGACGATACAATGCACCTTTGATCAATAAGGTTGCAGCAATGGTTACAGGTGAACAGTTTGCAACACGTGACATCATTATACATACCCGTGATAACAAACTAACGAGGGTGCCAGATACACATAAATATTATGACGCACTTCAATATCCGATAATTTTTAGTAAGGGCCAAGAAGGATATCATTTTCAAATATCGCAAGTAAATCCTGTTACGGGTATTTCCATACCTAATAAAAAGGTGTCCTGTATGGATTTCTATGCATACTATATGATGATAAGAGAAAATGATTTTAATGTCTTACATCGATCAACTGAAAGTGAACATTTGCGCGATTCATCTCCTTAAACCAATCCAAGTTGAGGGCAGAAAGTTACATTCACTATCAGGACGCTATCGCCAATGACGCAAATGTCAATGCAAACAATATAGGCAAAATAATAATTTTACCGTCCTCTTTTATAAATAGTCCAAGATATCTGCACGAGTATACTCAAGACGCGTTTGCCTATGTGCGTACATATGGTTGTCCCGATTTATTCATAACTTTTACATGTTACCCAACATGGAACGAGATAGTAGATGAGTTTTTACCAGGACAGACTGCAATTGACAGACATAATATTGTTGCAAGGGTTTTCAGATTAAAAGTAAAAAAACTTATGTCTACTGATCAAGGGAAATATATATGGGGTAGTCCGATGTTTTCTGTATTCCATAGAATGGCAAAAACGTGGCTTACCACACGTCTACATTTTAATATGGTTGAATAGTAAGTTAAGACCTGAACAGATGGACAACATTATTTGCACAGAAATACCTGATCCGACATATGACAAGGCTTTATACGAAATCATTCTTAAGAATATGATTCACGGTCCATGTGGCTCTTTAAACCCTCAATCCTCTTGCATGAAAGATGGAAAATGCACAAAAAACTTTCCACGCCAGCTCCAAAAAGATACAGTACATAATGAAAACGGGTATCCCTTATACCGTCGTAGGTCGCAAGATGATGGAGGTCAGATAG
>DWLH01002443.1:0-10797 GCA_018249795.1 Heliconius telesiphe telesiphe | reverse complement strand
TTGTTCCAAAGTCTGATTCCAGTGACCACAAACGAGTCGGACATGAAACCAGACTTGTGAATTGGGATGGAGAGTGAAAGATTAGTTTGTGATCGTAGAGATTTATCATGAAAAGAAGAAAGGAAAGGGAAATCAGAAGAAAGGTATGAGGGAGAGTTAGGATTGAACAGAATGGAATACAGTAGACAGAGCAACCTGGTCTTTCTACGTCCAGCTACTGTGAGCCATCCCAGCTGCTTCCTACTAGGTGAAATATGGTCATATTTGCGCAGGTTATAAATAAAACGTATGCACGTGTTTAACAGCCTTTCAAGTTTGTTTAATAGGTCGTTATTTATATCCATATTCTACGAAGAGATCTCATCTCCACAGCATTCATCTTTCTTTCATTCTTCTTCTGTAATACCCACGTTTCGCTGCCGTATAACCGAGTCGGTACCAAAACTGCATTGTGTACGGCCAAACGTGCAGCTGTGCTGACATTTCGCCGTCTCATTAATGCAGCTAAGGCTCCGTTAACCTTGTTACCGGCAGCAATACGCCTTTCCACATCCATCTCGTATCTTCCATCTCTACTGAACATATTTCCCAAGTGTACCACTTCATTCGCTTATTCTAATATCTTACCATTTATATTGATCTTGCATTCCGTCCTTTTTTCATCTCTTTCAAAAATCAAAACCTTTGTCTTATTCGCATTGAGGCTTAGACCATTATATTCACACCCTTCTTTCAGAGTGGTGACCAATGCCTTTAACTCGCATTCTGATGATGCAATAAACACTGCATCATCTGTCATCTGTCTGTCTGTATCATCAATGCACATTCAAGTCACCTACTTTCACTGCCATATCTACTCCTTTGTTTCACTCCTTGGAGATATCTATCTTAATACAAATTGAACAATCAAGCTGACATGGCGCAACCTCGATCGGATGTCAAACCAGGGCGACACGCCAGCTCTTACTCGCACGGAGGCTGAGTGATCTCTGTAAGACTTTACAGCCTGCAGCAAGGGGTGCTCACATTGTACCGAGGTAGTATCTCCTATTATTTCGCTCTTACAACTCTGTCAAACGCCTTTTCCAAGTCCACAAAAGCACAGAAAACTTTTTGGTTAACGGCCAAAAAATTTTCCGTGATGCATGATCATGGAGGGAAAAGATCTGGTCCATAACCCTCTTCCAGGTCTAAAGCCTCCTTGGGCCTCCCACAAAAGCCTTTCAGATCTCTCTTGCATTCTTCTAGCTAAAGAAAATTACTAATTTTGTCAAATACCGAAAATATCGAAAATACCGGGATCCCGGGATTTTTCTGAAGTCGATATCGAAAATCCCGGTTTTGCTTGAATGGTCCGATATTGCGACCCCTAGCTGGTATACGTCTTAAAAAAGTAAATATGAGGCTTGGGAGTAACTTTTTGATTGTGTGCAGCACTTAACATTGGATATACAAGCTATACCATTACGAAATAAGAGGACCCAATCTTCTGATCAGCTAAACATAGCTGACAGTCTCCAGAGGGTGGATGTGTATGGCAAGAAATCTCCTGGGTCAGTAATCGGCATGGAGATCCCACAGGGGCTTATTCTCTTTTTAATATATGTAAATGATTTTTTCTATTGTTTGCTGATGATACTTTATTGATTTTTAATGTGAAAAGACGACAAATCGTATTCGTATCGTATTAATATGAAAATACATTAGTTCAGTGTTAATAACTTACTAGTAAATGGCAAAAAAAACTAAATGTATGATTTTTAAAATACCTAACACAAAAATTGTTAAGACTGATGTGCTCTTGAATGGATTCCGTGAACTTTTTTTTTTTTTGGAGAAGTCAAGGCAAACGAGCGTCATCGCGTCATCGGGTCATCTGATGGTAAGTGATTACCGCCGCCCACGACCTCGTGCAACACCAGAGGAGCTACAGGTGCGTTGCCGGCCTTTAAGGTGGGTTGGGCGCCGGAGCCCGGCATTACCTGATGCGAAACGCAGTGGCATAAAGCCACTACTTAACGCCGGTTTTAAATGCCGGGGACGGTAATGATCCGGTCGAGTATGCCCATGCGTGTTGCCATTGCTGGCAACGTGACTCTACCACACGTACTTTAGTCGCCTCTTACGAAACCACCAGTACCAGGATGATCTCATTCTAGGTCGGAACCACACGTGGATCTTGTGGATTTTACGGTATTTCTCGGTATCACCATGACTTTAAATTACAGTGGGGACCTCATATTGAACGTTTAGTCAAAATAATTAGAATATTAACTGACGTGGAAACGGCTCGACTTGTTTACTTTAGCTACTTCCACTGTATTGTGTTCTATGGAATTTTACTTTGGAGTAATGCAGCACGCACAAGACAAGTTTGGACGAAATGTCGCAAGACGTACATAGTACTATAGAGGTACTTAGGAATCGAGAGGATAACGGTAGCAGGGATTCTACGCACAGTGACAGAGATGATGAACCAATTGTGTCGTTAAACAAGACGATTTGATGGCACAAATGTACTCCTTCATATTCTTTGATATTTCAAAGTTCAACAGAAGTATCTTATAAGAAAAGCGCTATTGGTAAAAAACTGAAGGGCCTCAATCCTGTATAAATATTTGAAAAGATAATGGATAATGATATTATTTATAGGATCATATCCAATAGCAAACTATACTCTAACTAAAACAATAGAGCACAAGCTACCTCGAAAACCAATGTCCTCGTTACATAGAGGCATAGGTGTAGAATTGGTCAGCAATACCATGACAATGCACTGGTTTCATGATATAAAAAGAAACCTTCATGTTGTAGATAACAACGCAGTGGCCACATCAAACGATAAAATGTTCAAAATAACACCATTGGCAGATAAACTTATGCAGAAGTTCTTGCAGGGGGAGTGTTTCACGATCGTATCTCCGTCGATGAATCAATGGTGAAATTTTAAAGCCACCATCCCGTCAAACAATTTATTCGTGGAAAACCAGTTCGTTTTGGATATAAAAATTGGGTTGCAGGTTGATTTTTACTGTGGATATGGCTGTTTCTAATGCCTGGCGTTTACATGTAATGTGTAATAATAATCCTATGGATTAGCTCATGTTTCGACGTCACATAACACGATTTTATTAACGTCAGGATAAACAAAGAAAATCAAGGAAAGCCACATCATCATGTTGAAAATTTTCATACTTAGGCGGTCAGTGTACTCAATTGAGTGCACCCGTATATTTTCGTGAAAAATAAAATTTTCCATAATTTTTTTGGCTTATGTTTTCCTTTGTACTTACTTAAATATGAAAATAAACATAATAAAAAAAAAATATTTGCAGTTTTTATTTGACCTCTAATGGGTTAAGATAATTAAATATAAATTATATATGAAAATAGCCTGTTTTTTTTTTCTTTTTTATTTAATGGCCTGATTTTGCGATGACAGACGCAAAATAATCTGCCAGTGTCACGTATAGTACAAAAAACACGAATGATATGAAGCAGTAAATTTTGAGAGATATTATGAACTGATATAGATATGGTGATATAGTGGATGTACTGGTTCAAGCACTAAAACAAACAAACAAACGCTATATTAGAAATGTACAAATGAAAATAAATAACAAAAAAATACACACACATTGAGAACAACTATAACTTAATGTCATTATCTACAATAAACTTTACCAACATTTTAATAAAAGGACTTAAAACTAAAGCTAATATACATTTTATATTAACAGGACGCTGTACATTAAGAGGAAGGATATCATCAAGTGAATAGTTAAGTTTTGGGCAATTAAATACAATGTGATCCGTAGAACCTTCCTCCAAATCACACTCACAAATAGAATTGTCTTTTACCCTTAATTTAGCTAGATGTAAAGGCGTACCCACGTGGCCTAGGCGTAGTCTACAAATAGTAGATGTTACAGATCTATTGGCGCGCCTATATCGAGAGAACCACGGAAAGGTTGGAACTTCTGGTTGGATAGAAGCATAATATTTACCTTTTAATAATACAGATTTATTCCAAAAAAAAAATCCATGAAGATTATAATCAGATTTTGACAAAGACAATAGGTCTTGGGAATAAACAAAATTATGAGTTACGGGACCAGAGGACACTGCAGATTTGGCAAAGGAATCGACTATGTCATTATCTGTAATACCTGAGTGGCTCGGGATCCATGTCAACGATAAGAGTACCCCTTGTAGGTGGCAACGATACAAAGCTTCCCTAATTTTAAAAACAAGGTGAAAGTTGGATTTGCTACGGAAAGGATTTTGCAACAAAGATTGTAAGTGACTTTAGCAATCTGTAAAAATAACAACTTTCTTAAGATCAGACAGTGTCGCACAACTGCAAACAATATGCCTTCAAGCAAAGCAATACATTCGCCAGAAAAAGTAGAGGTTTCAGGGGGACACTTAAAACTTAATATAATTTTGTATTTCGGGATCCAACAGGCAACCCCAACATTAGAATTATGTGATGACTTAGAAGCATCTGTAAAAATGCGTATATAGTCTGGCCAATTTTTAGCGAAATTAATTTGAAATTTAATATTAGCGCCTGGATCGTTCTTGACAATACCCAGGCTCGTTAGCACAGAAGGATTATATGTAAGCGCACTAAACAAAATAGAATATAAAGAACGAATAGGAGAATGAGAGAATGAGAGAGAAGAATAGGTGAAAATGCAAGTTGAAAGGGATGAAAATTTATGGAAACTTTTCAAAATGCAAGAATAATATCGTGGGGATTTAATGGCACGGGACCAACGATGAAGACAATTAATTAAAGGATGAGAAGAAGACTGCAGCACTTTAGACATAAAGCGTTCGGAAAGATAATGACGACGAAGGTGGAGCGAAGGATCAACACATTCCACTTGTATTGCGTTCGCGTTCATGACTTCATAGCTCCTAAGATGATTCTTAGAGCCGTATAATTAATTTTATCTAATTTGTTTAAAGCAGACCTGTAGCATGGGTCCAACAAGAATATAGCATAATTAAAATGGCTACGAATAATGGCGTTATATAACAGTTTTAACGTAAATTGATAAACCGCACCAAACTATTACTATATAAAATTTGGAGATTTTTTTCGCACTTATTGGACACATATTCCATATGAGGAGAACCAGACAGTTTTGTATCTAGAAGCACACCCAAGAACTTGACGGAATTAAGAACCGGAATTCTTTGATTGTCGTAGACTATAATGACATCAGGGATACGTCTGTTACGAGTGAATATGACCACACTACTTTTAGGGACCGAGAATGACAATCCATGCACAGATAGCCCTTCACCTAAATAATATAAAGCAGAATTGAGTCTAGTTACAATTTCGTCGATGTTTTTTGAACTAAAATACAACACAATATCATCTGCATATTGCAAAATAATGCAAAAACTATCAACCGATTTATCTAAATCATGAGTATAAAAGCTGCATAAAAGAGGGCTCAGCACAGAGCCTTGAGGAAGTTAGGTACAAAAGGGGAGCAAGACTACACGAAAAATTTTTTAGCCAAGAAGAATCATTGGACGATATGTTACACAGAAAATCAGTAGTAGAGGAACAGAAAATTTTGATATATTTCCTAATTGTAGAGGATGGAGTGCGAGGGTGCAAGGACTGATAAAACCGAAGCCAACACTTTTTCTTTTTGGTTTTAAATAGTCTTCTAGTTTGGGCTGCTATTTTCTTGTAAACTATAAAATTTAAGGGGGTCATACACTGGATATATTTTCGTTCAGCAGCTTTACGAATTTTAATAGCAGCAGTGCATTCTTCGTCCCACCAAGGAGGGCATGATAATCATTTACGTCCATTCTGCTTACGAGAAATATTAGAATCAGCTGCAGAGTATAAAATATTAATAAAATGATAGAATCAAGCCAAAGAATTAATTGCATTAACATTGGGAAAACTGCGGAGATGGGAATCAACAAATAACGAAAACTCCAACCAATTGGCTCTATTCAACCGATAAGACAACAGAGGGGTTAGAGTGGAAGGAGGAGATGATTTATTGCGCAAAGTAACAATAATGGGAAAATGATCACTGCCGAAAGATGATGAGAGAACTTCCCAATTAAGGGAAGGAGCCAAACAAGGAGAACAAAGGGTCAAATCGACTGCACTCTTATTATTTTGATGAGGGTAAACTCTGCGAGTTGGCGAACCGTCGTTAACAAAACAGACATTTGCATCATCAAAAATATCCAATAACTGTAACGCAAAACTGTTACAGTGATGGCAGCCCCACGCCATGTGGTGGGAATTAAAGTCACTCAGGACGATGAGTGGCCGGGGTAGACTTGATAAAATAGACTGTATATCTGCATCTAGAGAAGAATCAGGATGGGGAATATAAAACGAAACAAATGTTATATCAAAGGCTTTAACTGCAACAACATTAAAATTGGGGCTATGAGAAGGAAGGGATACGCGCGAAAAAGGAAACAAGCAAGAATTAAAAATGCACTACCTGCATACCCATCATTCCTATCATCCCTCAAACAAGAGAAACCTGGCACACGAAATCGTACACCAGACTTCAATCAGGTTTCAGAGATGGCAAGTATAACAGGACTATGTTCTTGAATCAAGTGAATTACTTTAGGTTTCCTCTGAAAGAGACTTTTACAGTTCCACTGAATTATTTCCATTATGTCCATGAGCAAGAGTAATGGAGGATGAAGGAGCGTTAAAGGTGATAGGAGCTGCGTTGTTCGGTTGATTATTAATACTATGAATGGGAGACAAATTAATAGACAAAATGAGTAAAAGAGTATGAAGAGTTGTTCAGTAGATGGAGAATGAGACGAAGAAGTATTAATGGCACAACCATTACCAAGAGCAGATGAAACTAAAGAGATGATATTTTGATGAACTACTTTGTCATAGCCAAGTGGACTTGGGGAATGAGGACGAACAGATTTGATGACTGTTTTTTTACATGAGGAAGTGGTATGAGAATGATTGTTGGAGATAAATGAACTTTCAATAGAGGACTGAGTAGGTGGAGGTGAGCTGTGTGAGGCTAGGTGTTTTACTACCTCAGCATAAGGCTTACGCGAATGAGGAAACTGAGCAGAGGCCTGAGAAAAAGAAATATTTTCTTGTGACATTGCACTTTTAATTAAACGCAGGGTCACACCCTGACGGATGTTCCAAGCTTTCAGTGAAAGCTTGCATAGACCATTCTATCGGCACGTCCCGCACCAAGTCCATACGTGTAATACCAAAAGTAGGGATAAAAGCCTTGTATTTGTGAGTGGTTAAGAAAGGATTTAGCATAAAATTATTGGCTGCATCAGCATATAAAAACTCAATACTTATTTTTGTTACGACCGATGCTTTTAACACCCTCTTTATTTATGGTTTCAATTTTATTTTTATAAAGAAACTCACCAAATTTGAGAGCCTTTATAGATAGACCTGCTAATGGCACTGTTTCAAGTCGAGAGATGTAAACTATATAAGGGCCAGAATCAAAGTCGTGATAAAAAATTAAGGAGATCATTAAAGGAAGGGTTGATATGAATAGTTTGGATCGAAGGGATCGCTGCAGAAGGATCAATAATTGTAATTCTGAGTGAACCTGTATTTTGGTTGATACTGTGGCGTTTTCTAGAACTTGAATTCGGAGATGGAATATCGGTATCGGTAGTGTAAAAAAATTCACCCGGATCAGGCGGAGCCGGTTCTGGCCTAATATCCATTCCTCCTGTCAAATATGACACATAAGGGAAATAATATAATATAAGAATATAATTAACAACTTACCTCAACTATTATGTACAATACACTGAAAACTAATATGAAACAAAAAATTACATGAAATGCAATTGATAACAATGGAAACACGTGTGTCAACCAAAACAAACGTCAGCGAAGTCCTTGTCTATGAATCTCGAGTGTACTTTCTATTTTGTTGATTATATGACAGTTGTCACATTAGAAAAGAATTAATTAATGTACGCTGCGCTAGAAAACTGATATTTTTATTTTATTTTTTTTCTATTTTTTTTATTTCATTTAAGTATTTTTTTTATTTTCTCTTTTATCTCTTATATTATTTTTTTTTATTAAAAATTATTTAAATTTTTACTGTTGTTCACAATTACTTCTTTTAGGATAGCTGGTAGGCTGACAGTATATCAAATTAAAAATCAAATCAGCTTCACGCTGTATCCGACACACTCAGCAAAGTAGACAGAGGGAACCTAGTGTTAAGGCACTTAGTTCCCCACTTTCCGCCGCGCCTTGCTTCGACACCAGAGCGAAGAAATGGAAATATAAATTTAAATAATAAATATTTCATCTCCTCGAGTGGGGATCGACCTCACAACCAGTTGGTTTTACAGTCACACTTTGTGCCACAGACAGACAGTATATTATTATTAAATTGTATATATATTTCTATTTTTTAATCATATCATTTTTTATATTTCTTTTTTAATCATAGGCAAAGCGCGGAGTTGAGATCCGCCACTCAAGACGCAATGACTCCAAAAGTCGGCGGAAACTGGGGAACGGAGTGTCTTAACACTAGATTCCCTCTGCCTACCCTGCTGTGTGCGGGATACAGCGTGAAGCTGATTCAGGTCTACTGTTCCTTAGAGCTATGAAAAAAAAACTTCTAAGCCAACGCAATCCAAAGATACGTTTATACCGCAATTTTTTAAAATTCGCAAGGGAATCAACACCTACAGGATACTTACCGTGAACTCATACACTTGAAATTTGTTACGCAACAATGTCTTATAGCACAAATAAAGGAAAAATTGCTAATTCTGTAAATTTTTATTTACATAATATAATAAAACTATTTTTAATAATTTTAAAGTTACAACAACAATCCTTTTAGGTGTGTTTTACAGGCTCCTATCCTTTATTCGAGTGAAGCTCAGTCGTCCAGATAATAACTTTTATAGGTTATGAACTTCCACTACGGATGTCCGCTAAATATTGTAATAATAATTTAATACCAAAAATCAAATACGTTAGTCGACTATGCAAGTACTCTTATTATAATAAGTACTAAAACATATATTTGAAGTTTAATTCAAACATATGTTTTATTATTAATGAAGGATGTTAATCCATTAATTATATTTTTACGTGAAGCCCTTGAAATCCACATGATGACAGGCTTTCTCAGGACATAAATTACAGTCATTTTCTGCTACAATTGGGGAAATATTTTTTATCTTAAAATATACAATGGCAATGTGTTGTTTTAGATGGCTTACGTAAGTACTAGTGAAGTTAGTCTACAAAACAAATAAAATATTTACTAACGCCTGACATTTAAATAAAGCAACATACAAATAATGCATTGTTCTTATTTAAAAAATGCCAAATTTCACCGTTTTAGGTCATCTAAAACTGGGTTAGAATTAAGGTCTATAGGTCAGTCAACCCCCTGTTAAAATTACCTAGTTGGTTCGTGTAAAATTATCCACGGTGCTGCTCGCCAGTTCTGTTTTACTGAACTTGGCTATATAACCGCGCGTAATGATATATATATATATATATCTCATTATATCATTACGCGCGGTCGCGCGTAGCCAAGCCAATTAGTTTTGTTTATTATAATTATATTATATATATTTCTTTCCTATACAAATTTTTAAAAGTTGCGTGAAAAAAAAAATCGTTGTCAAAGCCAAGTTGTCGAAGCAGAGGACGGAGAGAGAGAGAGTTTATTAAAATGTAATTAAAATGTAAACGTAATGATATAATGAGATATATATATATATATATATATATATATATATATATATATATATATATATATATATATATATATATTTTTTTTTATTGAGAAATATAAAGAAAAAAATATAAAAATGAAAACATCCACTCCATGCATATTTTAGTCCATACTAACCAATATTCGTACGCGCAAATATTGGCCAAATTATGAAATATTAGTATTTAATTGTTTAATACTAATTTTATAAAGCACACGCTTTCTGCCTCTAGCAAACGCGAGGCATATCAAATTTGGGCCGAGGCACTGGTTCCTAAGGATCCGGAGGTGAAAACTTCAAAAAGGATTATTGGTGCAATTAGTAGTTTTGTGATTTTATTTAAAATCATATCATATGTCACTGTATTTGGAATTCATTTTTGGCGAAACAATAACATAAGGTTACACTTTTGGAGTGATTCATCATTAAATTCAATTATTCTTTTTCTCC
This sequence comes from Heliconius telesiphe telesiphe, assembly GCA_018249795.1. Lineage (NCBI taxonomy): Eukaryota > Metazoa > Arthropoda > Insecta > Lepidoptera > Nymphalidae > Heliconius > Heliconius telesiphe. The sequence continues at coordinate 570 of DWLH01002443.1, read as the reverse complement.
TGTAGTAACCACATCTTCATTTTCAAGTCAGTTTTTAAAATTAAAGTTAACTCAAAACGCAAGCAATATTCTCAAAAACATTTCATTTGGCCATCTGCACTTTTATTGCATTTAGAAACAATACATCTTCGAAAATTTTATTACATTTTGTTTGCTTTGTATCGCGCCGCAAAATGTTTATCTTTAGTAAAAAGTAGACAACTAATTGGTATGTGCCGACTCCTGGTCATAAACTGCAAATTGCATTTATTTATCGGCATTACTGTCGTTATTTTTTCGAATTTATTTTTGCTAAATTAGTTTTGTTTATTATAATTATATTATATATATTTCTTTCCTATACAAATTTTTAAAAGTTGCGTGAAAAAAAAATCGTTGTCAAAGCCGAGTTGTCGAAGCAGAGGACGGAGACAGAGAGAGTTTATTAAAATGTAATTAAAATGTAAACGTAATGATATAATGAGATATATATATATATATATATATATATATATATATATATATATATATATATATATATATATATATATATATATATATATATATATATATATATATATATATATATAT
>DWLH01002442.1:0-10798 GCA_018249795.1 Heliconius telesiphe telesiphe | reverse complement strand
ATATAAAAAAACTTAAATACCTTGCCCTAATTCTGGTCACGTTATAAAACGAACCAGTCCATCCCAACTTCCAAACGGACAAACGAGACAGCCAACCACATATATTAATAGAGAAACAGATATAGCTGTAATACCGTTTTATAGAGAACTAGAAGGTATAAAACTATAAAAAATCCTTTTACCGGGGCCGCTTAAAGCATCATCACTCAAGTATAAAATCACCGGCACATTATTATAACAGATATAAAGAGGACCCGGAGGACGGAACTCTTTGTACTTTGAGAGGGATCATTCTAATTGGTCTACAATAGTTTGCTGTTACATGTAATTGCGAACGGCGGCGCCACTGTCTTTATGGAAGTGTTCCACATTTTAATGTGTTTTAATGCATTGACAATTGGTAGAGTGTAACGGCATGGTTACGCAAAACTTGTACGGCCTCTGTCGGTATTTTTTCTATATTCCGTAATTGTAGTCGAGGGTAAGTTTGTTTTAATAGTTTTGGAGGCTTCTGTTGCACTTAGCCCCTTTTTTTTCCTTTTGCTGGTATTAATAGAAACGGTAAGGGTATTAAGTGTGCATCGCTTTGTACGGTTTAAATGTAACGCGAACATTTGTTTTTAACCGATTCGTGAGAGGGACGCTTCCGACACTTATAGGTGCAGAGGAGTAATACATCTTAGGATTTTCAAGTAAACTCAACGGGAACAGCAATTATTATATCGTTTGAGGTGATAATTTGTCTTTTATTTCAAAACGATAGTATTCTCTTTTGTAATATTAGATAAACACGCTGTATTAAGCTTGAAGTTTTAAAATAATACTGAAATAATTTTTTTTTTATTCCTTTTTTTTTTCTTCTATTTTTTACTATTGACTTTAGTTCTGACACTCATTTACTTTAGTTCTGCGTGATAATGAGTATTAAATTATAATTTTAACGAATTAAAATGCCTTTTTAGTAATTATATATAATTATTTACGTATTACGCAAAAGGTTTAATTGCCCAATTGTATTAGCATATTCTAGTGCCATCTAGCGTCGAACGTGAGCAACTAAACTAGATATGGTTTTTTTTTAAATAATTATTTGAAACTAAAAAAAAAATACATTCGTTTTAGATGGCAATAATAGAAGAATATCGATGTAACAATAATATATAATATTTAAAACAAAATTTAATTTCACAATAGTTTTCTTTAAATTAAAGAATGAGGACATAACGTAAGTAATTAATCTCTCTGCAAGTCCCAAACACGCTCTTCTATACCTATACTGAGTACCTACAGGATGAAGTTAAAAAAAAAATTTTTTTGATATTGTTTATATCAATATATTATTATATTACATTATTACAATAATATGATTTTATATATAATTACAATAATATAGAAAATGTAAAACACAATTTAATTTCGCAATATTCAAAAAGCAAACACTCAATTACCACCACCCAGCCTTAACCACAAATCGTTGCAACAAACAAAGAAAAGTGACAACCGAGTAAATATAATATATAAAAGTATAAGAATAATCCACCTTTGTCAGTTAAAACAACAATAAAACGGAAAATCTTAAACACAATTTAATTTCACAACACTCAAAAAACAAACACTCAATTACCACTAACTACCAAATGGAAACCACAAATCGTTGCAAGTACACACAAACAAAAGTGAAAACTGAGTAAATAGAATATATAAAAATATAAAAATAATCTACTTTTGTCGGCATATCAATTTCATGCCGCAAAGGCTGTATACTCGGCGTGTTTGCTTCACGGGCAAACATTAACACTTCTGTTCAGCTAAAAGGCACACGGTGCTGGTTCATCATTTTGACCTCTTTATTGTATACTGGTTCGCGATCGTGGCTTTTCTCGTGTTGTTAATAGTATTATTTGTATTTATTGTGTTTAATTATTATGTTTATTTTCAATTAACATATTTTTTTTAATAAAAATAGACATGTGACCTGTGTTGAATTCAGAATTCATCGGAAAGTGGGGAACAGAATGGTCTTAATGGAAACGGAGTGTCTTAACACTAGGTTCCCAGGTTCCCTCTACTTACCTGCGTTGTGCATGATACAGCGTAAGCCGAAAAATAATGTACCGATCATGTACCTACAGCTAATTTTAACAAGTATTCTAGTACTGAGCGCTTATCATGTCTAAACCTAAAGTAATAAAATTAGCGATTTCCTTTATATATAGAAATAAAAGGATTCTTTCATCGTACGTTTACTTGTTTAAATTGTTTTATTATAACTAATTTATAGACACCCTAATTACTATACAAAAAGTATATTAAACAAAATTTTTTACTCGCCATAAATATAATTTAATATTATTCTCTCCGCTCTCCAGTACGTGGCAAGTGAATGTGCTCAACTTGTTTGCAGCGCGAGCAAACATTAACACTCGAGTTCAGCTCAAAAGCTGTACTGTATTCCGAATTCATCTTTCTCCATACAACAGACACCGTTGGCCAAAACTTCACTGAATTAATACTCGTTCGTAGTATGGACAGTGCTATACTAGATTTTATTTGTTTTTGCTGATTTATATAGTGAAAATAATGTTATGATAATATTCTTAAGTAATACGGGGGCCATGGTGCAGTGGTGTGAAGGTTGTGGGTTCGATTACTAATCGAAGGAATGAATTGTTTTTACTTTCTCTGGTAGCAAGACAGATCGCGTTTAGTTCCAAAACTCAACACAATATCATGAAAATCGAACGGAAAGCTGAGCATTGAATGTCTTGACATTGGGTTCCCTCTGCCTAACCTGGTTATGCGGGATACAGCGTAAACTTAGCTCGAATAAAGTTAGTAATTTCCAAATAATAATAAATTTGAAAGTCAAATTTAAAATGTGTGCTCTAGACAACTCTCAACGCAATTCGTAGTATCTCATATAACTTTTGTTCCATACATTATTAATAAGAATAGTAATTAAAAAAAAACATAATATCACTACTATAGAAATATTGATTAAAAAGTTAAATGTTATAGTTTAGAAAAGTTTCACAACGGCCAATCCAGTGTTTGACTCGCGAATAAACATTTAACACTTCTATTCGACTAAAAGGCACGCCTCACTCACTCGAATTGAAAACTTTATTCGGTATTTGTGAATATGTTGACATTGCGCTCTAAAGACCGGGAAATTGTTTTTTTTTTATATTAAATTAAATTAAGTTTTGAGCATTTTCTTTTTTTAAATATTTATTTAGTTTAATGAGGCCAGTCGTGGCGCAGGGGCACAAAGTGTGCCTGTAAATCGATTCGGTTGTGGGTTCGATCCCCACTTGAGGAGATGAAATGAAAATATTTGTTTACGTTTATATTTTCATTTCTTCGCTCTGGTGTCGAGGCGAAGCGCGGCGTTGAGTTCCTCCACTCAACACGCAATGCCTTCAGAAATTGGCGGAAAATAGGGAACGGGGTGTTACAGTGTACCTATACAGCGTGTAGATAAAAAAAAGGTTAAGTTATTTGATATAATAAATTATTTTTAAATTCACCTCCGTAAAGATAAAAAATATTTAAAAAAAAACAATAAAATCGATTTTGTTACTGTAATAAAAAAAAATAGATGATTCTCCAAAACGGACGAGGATTTAAATAATTTTGGTTATTCAGGTCAACTGAGTAGTTAGAGATAATATACCTAATAATATTCTCTGTAATATATAAATAAAAAAAAATTTGAAGAACTAAAGCGGTCACACGCCAATATTTTTAAAACAAACATTATTTTACAACGTCGTTGAATACCTTCCCAATATTAAAAGGTAAAAATTATCTCCAATTTTTTTTTAAAGCGTACAAAAATTTGCTATTAATGACCATGAAAAATTACCATCATTTAGGTATGTATGGTTAGGTTCTTATTCGTAACACATATACATACACACACTGTAATATGTTATTAGTTTTCATTGTTATCATTGTATGTAAAATGCATTTATACATTCTTTTTCTAGCTTTACACTGTATCCCACTCATAGCTGGTTAGGCAGAGGGAACCTAGTGTTGAGTAGGTGAACGCAACGCACTTTTGCATCAACATCAGAGCGATGAAATGAAAATAAAAATTTAAAAATATTTAATTTCTTCGAGTGGGGATCGAACACCCTCACCCCGGGTCACACCCTTTTGCCCCTGCGCCACGACTGGCCTCAAACTCAAATTTTTCAAAATCACCACGCACTAGCAAGCACTGCAATATTCCATTACACCTTCAATCAAATTAATAGACGCATAGCGGTTTTTATGAATATCTATTTACAGATATTTACATTTAACTTATAAAAAATAACAGATTTTAAAAATTGAGGCTAGTGGGCACAAAGTGTGACTGAAAATTGACTGGTTGTGGTTCGATCCCCACTCGAGGAAATTAAATATTTATTTACATTTATATCTTTATTTCTTCGCTCTGGTGTCGAGGCAAAGCGCGGCGTTGAGTTCCGCTACTCAACACGCAATGCCTCCAGACTCGGCGGAAAGTGAGGAACGGAGTGTCTTAACACTAGGTTCCCTCTGCTTACCCTGCTATGTGCGGGATACAGCGTGAGGCTAAATTTTTTTTTAAAATATTGGTTCTTATTATGCCCTTCTCTTACTCATAACAGCGATAATTACCGTATTTTTGTTTACTTCTGGTACATCTTACCTGTGACAGGGTGTCGAGATAATGGTGTTGAGACACTTGGACCCGTATTTATAAACCGTTCTCAAGTCTCAAATCGATCTTGAGATGCCGTTTTCATGCATAAATTATATATATATATATATATATATATATATATATATATATATATATATATGAATGAAAATGGCATCTCAAGATCGATCTCACACTTGAGAGCAATTTATAAATACGGGCCTAAGACCTTATTCGGCAGTAAAGTAATACCCAAATGCTAATCATATCTCTGTTGAGTTGGATATTTGTCTGTTGTTTGCATATTTACATAAGAATTTAGAAATATTTTGTTATAAATTTATTTCTTTTAACCCCCGACGCAAAACGAGGAGTGCTATAAATTTTACCTATCTGTCTGTATGTCTGTCTGTGGCGCCGTTGCTCCTGAATGAATGAGCCTATTTTTTTAATAAAAACCTTGTTCATCTTGGTGGTTCTTAGCTATATTTTATGAAAATTGGACAAGTAGTTTAAGAGCTATAAGTTTAGGACAAAACTAGGAAGTTTTTGGGTCAGGTTTTTTTTATTTAGTATATATTGTAAATTTTTACTTAAATTGCAATTTAAAATAGTGTTAAAAATATGAATTCATTTTATATTTCTTCAACAAAATTAAAACACAGTAACATTCTCTTTTTATTCCTTTAATTTTAAATAAATCCATTAAAACCTTATACGGATGAAATGATGATTGATTTATATAAATAAGAAATACCAGTTATTGAAATTTCTCGTTATCATTTATTCTATAATTACTGTAATTTTTCATACATTTTTGTACTTAAACTGCACGCTATAATGAGATTAAAAAGAAATAAATTAAAAGGTTATCTGTGGAACTACTTTCAAATATAAAAAACGGTTTACTCTTAAGTAGTAATTTTTTTTTTTTGCTTCACGATGTATCCCCCACACAACAGGGTAGGCAGAGGGTATCTAGTGTTAAAACACTCCGTTCCCCACTTTCTGCTGAGTTCTGGAGGCATTGCGTGTTAAGTGGCAGTACTCAACGCAGCTCTTCCTTTCTTTATATATAAGTATATATATTTAGTACAGACACGTGGTCCATACTTTTTTGTAACTTTTTCATAATTATCAATTAATCAACAGGTTTCTATTTATCTGCTACAAAATCTGCGCTTCACCTTATACTTCAGGGCGAATAAATGAAAATATTTAATATTTAATTTCCTCGAGTGGAAATCAAACCTAGAACCTATCGCGCGACAGTCAAAAAACCTCAAAGAGCTCACACAATAAATACCACTAATTTATTAATTCAAATTAATATTATACACATAATAGTTTTATATAACTATTCACTTGCTAATATGATATCATTAAGATATTTGTAACATTCATTTTCCCGCCAACCTTCATCCATTAATCATTTGCTTGTCTATTATTCAAATGGAGACGAAGACTCTACATTATACGGCCTAAAGATATCGTGTTTCAGAAGAAGGAAAAAAAGGTTTTAATGGCGGTCTATTTGCCCCCGCGTGTTTAGTATCGGTGACTACTTTAAGCTTCCTGCTGTCTGTGGTTTCAGATTATTTATCAATATCGAAGATCGATGAACTTATAGAGATTATAGTAGATTTGGAGCCAGTCGTGGCGCAGTGCATGAAGTGTGACGGTGAGCGCGACAAGTTGTAGACGAGTTCGATTCCCGCTCGGGAAGATGGATTGTTATTTATTACTATTCTCATTTATTCGCTCTGGTGTTAAAGAAAAAGCGCGGCGTTGAATTCCGCCACACAACACGCAATGCCTCTAAAATTCTACGGAAGTTGGGGTACGGAGTGCTTTAACAACAAAAAACAAAATGCAAAAAAAAAAACTTATATTGAATTATAATAATTAATGAATTTTGGTTATAAAATTTCAAATTCAATATTTTAATTACACGAGTATTCTTCCAAAAATATTAACATCCTTATTTTTGAGTTCATTATCGATAAAGTTTCAAAATTTATACGAATCGAATCGATATTACTTTTGCACCTCCATTTTAACATCTTTAACAGTTAATCCTCCTTAATTAAAAAATATAACGGCGCCATCATAAAACCAAGTGACAGATGTAAAACGAAATATGATTTATTGTATTGCTTGTATCGTCAATATCATATTCGATAACTGGACGATAATGTACAGTTCTAAAGAAAAGTGCTTGTGTTTAAAAAATATATTTAGATAAAACAAATAAGGTATATATATTTATTTATTTATATCAGTTAAAGCTGTCGTCTTTTTGAATTTATTATTTTCTTAATAGGAAAATAGAAGGTATAAATATATTAATTTATTTTAGTGAAAACGAAGAATTCGGCGGAAAATGAAGCATGGCACTCCGTGCTTCATTTTCCGCTTCTTAGCCTAGGTTCCCTCTGCCTACTGCCTACTGCCTAGAAGAAACCTAGTGTTAAGACACTTCGTCCTCCATTTTCCGCCGAATTCTCCGTTTTGCCTCGACACCAGAGTAAAGAAATGGAAATATTTATTTTAATAAATATTTAATTTCCTCGAGTGAGGATCGAACCCACCACCAGTCGCGTTCACAGTCACACACTTGTGCCCCTGTGCCACGACTGGCCTCACTATAGTATTAAAAAGCCCTATTAAATATTATTCATACGATTACACTATCCAACAAGTGAAGATAACTCTAACTAATCGTAAGACTTTAAATATTTAAAATGTAAATAAATCGATAGAGAAATCTGAGAGCAAATTGCTCCAGCATCTCAGAAATCAAATGAGATAGTATAAATATCTAAACTGTTCAAGCATCTGAGAACTGTGGACTGGACTCGAACTGATATAGAATAGGCATAGTTCAATCGACGAGTCGTGGCTGCTTAAGTTAGCTGTAGAAGACTGCGCAGATTTTGTTATAGCATTTTTTTTTAATTTGCTTTATTCACGAACAATGTGCTGAATTTTAGAATACTTAACTTAAATCCGGCCACGACTCGCCGGGCGCACTGTATCTCAATTCAAGTGCACGACAGTACCGCGGCACCTGTGTCGGCGTACATAAAAGGGAACTCGCTTTGTACAGGCGCTGCCGGCAAATATTTATTTTAATTTAGTGCCCGCCCGATCGGCCGTTAATCGCTAATGGATTTGCTCCTGCGCCCGCGCAGCTCGGACGCGAATCGATTGTTTGAACTTCAAATACTTTATAAAAGGTTCCTTTTTTTATATCAATTAACTTAATTTTAATTTTAAGACGATTTACAGATAGCTAATAGAATTTTATTGGACGATATTAGGTATGATAAATTACCTGTAATTTGTTTATATCAGCTTCGTGTTTAAATAATAGTATCTATGTTAATTTTAATATGAAAGATATTTTTGAGGCTTGAGCGTGTGACTGTAAACGCGACTGATTGTGGGTTCGATTCCCACTTGATGAAATGAAATATTAATTATTTTCATTTCATATCTCTTATTATATATATCTCAAATTATATAATGAAATATTAATTATTTTTATTTCATATCTACTTATTTACATTTATATTTTCATTTCTTCGCTCTGGTGTCGAGGCAAAGCGCGGCGTTGAGTTCTGCCACCCAGCACGCAATGGGAACGGAGTGTCTTAACACTAGGTTCCCTCTGCCTACCCTGCTGTGTGCGGGATACAGCGTGAAGCTGATTTAATTTTTTTGATTTAATTCATTTCATTGCTCTGGTATTGACTTTAAGCGGGATGTTGAGTTTTAATAATAAAGAATGAAGTGTCTTAACACTAGGATCCCTATGCCTGCACTACTGTGTGTGATATTATTATAGAATTATCGTTTTTCATTCAAAATTATCGTTAAACTCGCAATATTACGTCTACAGATGTGAGTTTATCATTTATAACTATCATTTCTCGCTGTCGCTCACTGTCGTATTGGCCCCAATGTTTGTCCAAGCTTTTTGTGGTAAAAAGGGCATTAGTGAACCCTTTTGTTTGCGATGCTAAGACGGTTCGCGTGTCAACAGAGAAGTCAAATATTGACACATCGGCGGCTCCTATGGCGGTAATCTGGTTTAAAAAATAATAAAAAAAATATATACTTACTTTTTTTTGTGTTCCTTTAAATGAAGTAGGCTATGGCGTATGACTTCCATGGGAAAGTTTAATGATGCGTTTTATATATTTTTTAAAGGGGGCTATAGGTGTGATCTATTTGTTTTGTGTATAACGGATTGATTGTTTTGAGTCGTGTTAATGTCTTAGAAGATCTAAAAGGAAAGAATCTACAAAAAAAATATTTAATAATAGTATATACACCACCCATGTTAACGCGACAGGTTGTGTGTTCGATTCCCCGAGGAAATTAAATATTTAATATTTTAATTACTTCGCTCTGGTGTCAAATCAACAATGCCTCCATAATTCCGCGGAAAATGGAAAGTGGAAGTGTCTTAGCATTCCCAGGTATTCTCTGCCTACCCTGTTTGTTATATACTCATACAACATCTCATAAAGCAGATAGATCTAAGAGATACCTACCATTTTACATTTGTTCCATTGAAACATCTATCCAACGTCGAAAGGAAAGGGAGAGGAACATCCGATTAAAACCGATATTCGAATCAATCGATACCTGCACAACCGACTGCCGAAATCCATTTCCTTCCATCGAATTCCGAACATTTGCAATAAAAAACTTCTATAGACTCGAATCACGTCTCGATGCCGTTCCGCGAATTAAAATCACAAAAAGCTAGAGGGAGACGGCCAGGTCTTGCGAGTGAGAGCGGCCGCGTAACATGCAATAGCATCCACGCCCCTATAGGTATAAAATTCAAAATAAGATTTCAAAAGGAAGTAAGTAAAAGGAAAAACAAACGGCGGCGCGGGTTTCTCTAGTTTGTTAGAGTGAGACGAGCGCGGTTCGTCGGCCCCGCCCGTACTGTTAATATGACTTATGGCGTGTGTTTGCCGCGCGAATTAGCCGTTTGGCGCGAACGAAGGGCGACGCCCGTCATACGTGTGCAATCGAATCAACGATATAAACTTAATGGGAATTATTTTTTAACCTATATGTATATTATCAAAATTTAATATATTTTACATTAATATGTTAAAAAAAAATACTTTTTTTTAAATTATTATATTTATTATAGATAAGTTCTAAGTTTGAAAAAGAAAGTATAGTATCTGGTGTCTTCTATAGTCATGTAGCCGACAATCTACTAACTAGCAGCGCCATCTAGAGTCGAATAGCTTAAACTTTAATTTAGTAGGTATTAAGGGAATGCTTAGTATTTGTATTTTTGATATAAGTAAATATAATAAAGATGAAGATAATAAAAACACAAACAAAATATTTACTAAAAACTCACGTTCCCCAAACCGTTACATCGAATGGCGCTCGAGCAATTGTTACAACAATTATAAAAAAGAATATTACAAACTTTTAATTGATCGTTTAACACGTGATAGTCGATCTCGTGAATACGTCACGAATCGTAAATTGTTTCTAGATTCCGTTTAACGTCTCTATTATGGACAACAATTATATTTTAATCTGTGTAGCGTTTAGCAATTATTTTATTAACTGTTTCCGTGTCGAAACAAAAGCGCGCCGACCTCTGGCGCCATCTCTGGCTTGTTAAACGAACCTCCGCCATTAGGGACGACCCATTAACGAAATTGCCGAATGTCGATACTAAAATTGTTTAATTATAATTATTTGTATCAATTATAAAAATATTCACTTCAAATTAAAAGTTTTACCCAAAAAAAATAAACTGTACAATTGTGTTCACGTTATAAAGTACTGTTACACAATAGTTTTAAACATTTAGAGTATAGTTTTAAATAATAAACCGTTTTAATATACATTGTTATCAATATTTTGTCGATTACATTTAATCGACAAGCGAAATCATCGACAGACCACCGTGCATCCTTATTTACATATTAATTTGTTGTCCAGCCGTAAAATAAAGAAATTGGACGGACGAATAAAAGACCCGTAATTAAGGCAGGCTCAATGGTAACTATAATTTTATTTTAATGTTATCGTTTTCGAAATGAACACGTCTTAGTGGTACCGCTTCGTTAG